>CATQJQ010000126.1:0-51382 GCA_958299815.1 Sarcophaga carnaria | reverse complement strand
TTTCAAAAACGGATTTTCGGAAATATATTTTTTTCCTTTGTCAATATAACTTGTATTTTTTCCTTTTCTTCGATATTACGAACAATTTAAAAAATTAATACAAAATATGTTTTATTCAAATCGTACGAAAATTTTTCAGTGTTTTGCTTCGTTTTGAAATTAAATATCTTCCATTTCTTAAAGGTTCTGGTTGAAATAAGATGTGAGTAACTTCATATACAGTTATCGTGATTTAAAGTTTAAGAAATTTAAATAATTTATTTAATTATTTATTGATTTTGTGATGTTTTTCAACGGATTTTCGGGCAATTTGGGAAGATATGGGAAGATTCGTAGAAAATGCATGTTTACCTGTTTATCTATAAGATGTTTTATCTATAAGATGTAAAAATATTAGATGCTTTTTATATTTATTTTATTAATTTATTTGCATTTTACAAAACAAAATAAATAAAATTAAATGTTTTTCACAATTGAAAAAAATATAAATAAGGTTCTTGTGACTTTATATTTTTCAGATAACAAGTGTAGGTACCACCAAGAAGAGCGTAAATTTGAAATCCAAGGATCGAATATATTAAACTATCCCTTATATTTAGTAGGATATCCCCTAAGCACAAGCACTCCATTTGATCTATTTTGCATTGAATGTTCCACTTTTTTATTTTTTTTTTTTTTGCTTGCAGTGTAACTGTTCTTTCAAATGATCCCTTAAATCCGCAAGACTTCTTGTCAGGACTTTGTGCAGACTGTTAAGCCCGTGTGGATTTTAGTATGCAAATCACATTTTCGCATTAGCAGTAGTAAGTTGTGTTTTTTGACTTATTGGAAGTAATAACAATTACCAAGTCTTAAATCTTTCGAGCTTTAGATCAATTTGTTTTTTTAGAATGCTTAAATACTCCCTCTTATTCATTATAAGCTCAATAAATTATTCCTAACTGCCCATATCTGGTGACTATACATATCCCCACATTATGGTGCTACCTAGACCATACTTAACTATTTCATACAAGTTCTTTGGATTGAGCTCTTTGTTTTTCTTCTTCCGTACTAAACCACGTCAAATGAGTTTTGGGATAATGTATTTTCTTCAGAGGAGTCAAAATATATAAGTTTTGTTCCTACAGAGGCACTTTGATAATAATAATTACCTCAGGTTATATGTACTACAATGCGTGTTTTCGTTTGATTTTACAAATTTCAATTGAGAGCGTTTCTGATGCCACAAAAAATAGCTTCCTGCAAGAAAGAGTGATAGTGTTATAAGAACCCCATAGTGTTACACATACCAGTAATACGTCGTTTGTCACTGCTGCAATTATATTTATATATGTACATATATGAGAAAATATTTAGATATAAATAAACAACTAAAAACATTATGACCCTCCAAATGTTTCATTAAAATTATGTACGTAATCGAACATTCACTTAAGAAATAAGTGTTCAAAGACCTGAAAGCAAAACTTCATGATTAATTAATTGTATATACATTTTCCTTGATCCAACTATTGCATCCTCGATTAATACTTAAGTATATTCACGAAATATATTTTAATACACCGACATAAAAAAATTAAATAAGTGACTAATGAGTTCAGGAGTTAATATTGCTTCATGTTGTATAAAATATGTTGTAAATATTTTTTAATTAGATAAGATGGTAGTTTGCAGTCAGAAACTAAAACATTATGTTAATATTCGCTTTTGTCTAATAGAGTTGTTACTGCAGTTGTTTTAAAATTAATTTGTTTTATTAGACTCGTATAAAACATCTACAAATTATAAAAAAAATTTTTCACGATTAATGCGTTTCTTTAAATGTAAATTTCAGATATTTATTTTGTAAAAGATTTACGAATATTAGAAATGATGTATTGTCAGATTAGGTATATCACTACATTACCATTTGGCTATTTTGTAGAAAAGTCCGGTGATAGTACAAATAAGTAATACAAATTTTGTTCACACCAACTGGAATAAAGTAGTATGTTTATGGCGTTTCTGGCGCAGTTTTTTCATACAAATTTATGATTATGCGTACCTGTAAAAGAGTAAAAACGTTGCAGAATTGTTTGCGATCGGTCTATAAGTTTGTAACATGTATTAAGAAAAGGTAATGCCTTTTTAATGTGTCTGTGTGTTAAAATTTGGGAACATGCATATCTGGAAAAGAATTAAATCATTTTAATTTTCAATTTTTCCATACAAATTATTATTATTATTATTATTATTATTATTATTATTATTATTATTATTATTATTATTATTAATATTATTATTATTATTATTATTATTATTATTGTTATTATTATTATTAATAGTATTTTTATTTTTATTAGTATTATTATTATTATTATTAATAGTATTTTTATTTTTATTAGTATTATTATTATTATTAGTATTATTATTATTATTATTATTATTATTATTATTATTATTATTATTATTATTGTTATTATTATTATTAACATTATTTTAATTTTATTAAATATTAGGAAATTTTAATATTAAATATTATTTAAATTTGTTTTAAAGCCTGGACAGTTAGAGAACTTTTATGATTATATGTTTATATTTTAAATTTTAAACACAACATTCGTATATCTGTGGTTTGGTTTTATGAAAAAAGAAGGAAAGCAAAAATTATTGAAAAAGGCACATACATATACATATATTATTGTTATTATAGCATGATACTAATTATTTGTTTGTCAACACGTTACAACTTTTTGTTGGGCAATTATTTTTGGGTAAATATTGATGAATGAGTTCATAATGACCTATCCTAAACGTCATTTTAATGTGGACTTACATTTTCCCTTAATTAGCCTTTTGCACATTTTTGCAATTATTTCTGAAAAAAGTAATTCTGTTACCCTAAAAGCACCAGATATATCATATATGGTTTTTCTTACAATTTGTGAAAGGGCTAGAAGAGCAACACCGATCAATGTTGTTTTAAAAAAACAAACTTTGTTTTAACCCTGGACGGTTACTGTTCGTCGAATCGACGAAGCTCATTTACTCTTTATCAAATAACTCTTTTATGTTTGACCAAATTTCACTCTCTTTTCAACAACGTTAGTTGATAATGAAATGTTAAAAATTTCAGTTCTCTTCATTTATCGAATTTCAGTAAATATTACAATACAAATCCATAACGTAATCAGTTACCAAATATATGGGGGTTTTACTTTCTATGATTTAATTTCAAAACAAATTGACTTTTTTATGGAATGATTTAATTTTTTTTTCAACTCAAATTCAATTTTTCCACCTTAACCCTAATTTTCCAAGCTTGTTAATCTGGTGGTCAGATTAAAATATCAAAATATGTATCTAAGTTATTTCAATCAAATATTGTATGGAAGTATTATTTTTAGTGAAAAAAATCAACCTAGTTA
Source organism: Sarcophaga carnaria (assembly GCA_958299815.1). NCBI lineage: Eukaryota > Metazoa > Arthropoda > Insecta > Diptera > Sarcophagidae > Sarcophaga > Sarcophaga carnaria. Next base: position 47,972 of record CATQJQ010000126.1, on the reverse strand, counting down.
ATATTAGGAAAAGGTAAATAGAACATTATTTACTTGTTAAATTTAGCAAAGAAGTCATATAACCGCGCAAGTTGTAGCTTTAATTCATTAATTTGTATTTTTTTGGAGTTAATTTCAGATGAAGGACGCCTTAAAATAAAATTAAAAAAAAAATTAATCTGTTATATGATGAGCACTTCTGCTTTGTTAATGTAGATGACATTAGCTTGTTAGTAGCAAGCAAAAAAGAATGAAAAGGAAGAAGTGAAACAAGGAAAAACATGTTGACAGAGATACAGAGTGAAAAAGTGGTTAAAATAATTTAAGTGAAGAGAATTTGATTTGAATATTACACCTTCCCAAACATTCGAAAGATCTTTCAAAAACGGATTTTCGGAAATATATTTTTTTCCTTTGTCAATATAACTTATATTTTTTCATTTTCTTCGATATTACGAACAATTTAAAAAATTAATACAAAATATGTTTTATTCAAATCGTACGAAAATTTTTCAGTGTTTTGCTTCGTTTTGAAATTAAATATCTTCCATTTCTTAAAGGTTCTGGTTGAAATAAGATGTGAGTAACTTCATATACAGTTATCGTGATTTAAAGTTTAAGAAATTTAAATAATTTATTTAATTATTTATTGATTTTGTGATGTTTTTCAACGGATTTTCGGGCAATTTGGGAAGATATGGGAAGATTCGTAGAAAATGCATGTTTACCTGTTTATCTATAAGATGTTTTATCTATAAGATGTAAAAATATTAGATGCTTTTTATATTTATTTTATTAATTTATTTGCATTTTACAAAACAAAATAAATAAAATTAAATGTTTTCACATTTGAAAAAAATATAAATAAGGTTCTTGTGACTTTATATTTTTCAGATAACAAGTGTAGGTACCACCAAGAAGAGCGTAAATTTGAAATCCAAGGATCGAATATATTAAACTATCCCTTATATTTAGTAGGATATCCCCTAAGCACAAGCACTCCATTTGATCTATTTTGCATTGAATGTTCCACTTTTTTATTTTTTTTTTTTTTTGCTTGCAGTGTAACTGTTCTTTCAAATGATCCCTTAAATCCGCAAGACTTCTTGTGAGGACTTTGTGCAGACTGTTAAGCCCGTGTGGATTTTAGTAGGCAAATCACATTTTCGCATTAGCAGTAGTAAGTTGTGTTTTTTGACTTATTGGAAGTAATAACAATTACCAAGTCTTAAATCTTTCGAGCTTTAGATCAATTTGTTTTTTAGAATGCTTAAATACTCCCTCTTATTCATTATAAGCTCAATAAATTATTCCTAACTGCCCATATCTGGTGACTATACATATCCCCACATTATGGTGCTACCTAGACCATACTTAACTATTTCATACAAGTTCTTTGGATTGAGCTCTTTGTTTTTCTTCTTCCGTACTAAACCACGTCAAATGAGTTTTGGGATAATGTATTTTCTTCAGAGGAGTCAAAATATATAAGTTTTGTTCCTACAGAGGCACTTTGATAATAATAATTACCTCAGGTTATATGTACTACAATGCGTGTTTTCGTTTGATTTTACAAATTTCAATTGAGAGCGTTTCTGATGCCACAAAAAATAGCTTCCTGCAGGAAAGAGTGATAGTGTTATAAGAACCCCATAGTGTTACACATACCAGTAATACGTCGTTTGTCACTGCTGCAATTATATTTATATATGTACATATATGAGAAAATATTTAGATATAAATAAACAACTAAAAACATTATGACCCTCCAAATGTTTCATTAAAATTATGTACGTAATCGAATATTCACTTAAGAAATAAGTGTTCAAAGACCTGAAAGCAAAACTTCATGATTAATTAATTGTATATACATTTTCCTTGATCCAACTATTGCATCCTCGATTAATACTTAAGTATATTCACGAAATATATTTTAATACACCGACATAAAAAAATTAAATAAGTGACTAATGAGTTCAGGAGTTAATATTGCTTCATGTTGTATAAAATATGTTGTAAATATTTTTTAATTAGATAAGATGGTAGTTTGCAGTCAGAAACTAAAACATTATGTTAATATTCGCTTTTGTCTAATAGAGTTGTTACTGCAGTTGTTTTAAAATTAATTTGTTTTATTAGACTCGTATAAAACATCTACAAATTATAAAAAAAATTTTTCACGATTAATGCGTTTCTTTAAATGTAAATTTCAGATATTTATTTTGTAAAAGATTTACGAATATTAGAAATGATGTATTGTCAGATTAGGTATATCACTACATTACCATTTGGCTATTTTGTAGAAAAGTCCGGTGATAGTACAAATAAGTAATACAAATTTTGTTCACACCAACTGGAATAAAGTAGTATGTTTATGGCGTTTCTGGCGCAGTTTTTTCATACAAATTTATGATTATGCGTACCTGTAAAAGAGTAAAAACGTTGCAGAATTGTTTGCGATCGGTCTATAAGTTTGTAACATGTATTAAGAAAAGGTAATGCCTTTTTAATGTGTCTGTGTGTTAAAATTTGGGAACATGCATATCTGGAATAGAATTAAATCATTTTAATTTTCAATTTTTCCATACAAATTTGGGATAATGCCTGCTTCTTCTTGTTCCTTTTATTTGTATTGCTTCGCAAACGAATTATTGGACAGACAGAATGAGTGTATAAGATCAATAAGAATGAGTGTGTGCACGTGCATAAGATCAATAAGAATATTTTTTAGTGTAAACAAATAAAGAATTTTAGATGTGGTTTCGTTTAATTTTTTTTTTTTTTTGTTAGTGTGATATATTTCCGTTATGTGTGTTTTTTTTTTCTTGTGGACAAATATGGGGTAACGACACAATGTTACAAACAATAGCAGTGCTTTGTTCTAAACAAAACAACAAGAAACAGCGAGACTCTTCATGATTTCATATCCTTAAGCATAAGATCACTAAGAATATTTTTTAACGTAAACAAATTTAAAAACGCTTGACTCATATTACAGTTTTTAATTTTAAGTATAAAGAATTTTGGATGTGGTTTCGTTTAATTAACTTTTTTGTATGATTTAATGCGATATATTTCCGTTATGTGTGTGTGTGTTTTTTTTTTTGTGGACCCATTTTATGATAGTCGAATATGGGAGAATACATTTTTGCTACAACAATAATAGTGCTTTGTTATAAACAATAACATCGCGCGTCATTTTGATTACTTATAAATAGAAACATGATTGTGCATGTTCATTTTATTTGTATTACTTTGCAAACGAATGATTGGACGGACGGATAGAATGAGTGTGTGCACGTTTCCTCATCTACATAACAGGGTATAAATTGTCTTGTTTAAGGATTTAGAATTTTTAGTTTTACTGTTTTAAATAAATGAAATTATATAATAAAGAGATTAATTAAAACAAATTAATTTTTTTCTTAGATATGTATATTTTATTTTCAGATTTTGTTATTTTGTACAATACAATACATTTAACATAATAATAGTTAAACATTCGTTTATACATATTAAATAGCTTAAGTGTTAACAAATATTGTGTATATAATGTTTGACATCGACAAATGCTGAAAGATTCTGAGTAATTTTTTTCACAATAATACAAATGTATGACATTATTAATACATAAAAATGGATTACTTATTTTACTAATGTTGTATAGCCTTAGTACATTGATAAGACTTAAAAATAAATCAACATGTTGTTTATCAATTTGATTACTATGTCTATATAATTTATCCTCTAACTCAGCTGATGTTATCATTTTTCCCTTCTTTAAAAAGTTAATAGTAGGTTGTGTTAGTGCGGGACGATGTACTATGAATTATTACATTTCAATTTATATTTATTGAATAAAAATTTTAAACACAAGTGCCCACAATTAAATGTATTAAATTTTTGATTTCGTTCATAATATTCAATAGGAAATTTTGAGTTGACAATTTCAAGTGGTGGTTGTAAGTTTCCAAAGCTATCAAAGTATTCTTTATAGTTGTGGTTTTTATAATATGTTACCCAATGTCTTCCCATACCATAAATTAACAATACCGCATTCTTGTTTGAATGGTTTTTTAGGTAGAGAATCACGCATGAAAACACCCCTAAAATGTTTGAGATATCTTCCATATTTATTCAAATCCAAATCTGTTAATGGGCGCTTACGTAGGTTATCTAATAGTTTTTTGGAGCTGGACTATAGTAGAGACCCTATCCAGTTTTATACGGTTTGAGATATAACCCTTTTTATAACCCATTGCAATTGATTCCATATATCTATTATGACGGTAGCTTCCGCCAATTGTTCTTTTCCATTTTTGATAGCATTTGTAATATAATATATATAATGTCATACATTTGTATTATTGTGAAAAAATTTACTCAGAATCTTTCAACATTTGTCGATATCAAACATTATATACCCAATATTTGTGAACACTTAAGCTATTTAATATGTATAAACGAATGTTTAACTATTATTATGTTAAATGGATTGTATTGTACAAAATAACAAAATCTGAAAATAAAATATACATATCTAAGAAAAAAAACTAATTTGTTTTAATTAATCAGTTTATTATATAATTTCATTTATTTAAAACAGTAAAATTAAAAAATTCTAAATCCTTAAACAAGACAATTTATATATATATATATATGCACACACTCATTCTGTCCGTTCGTCCAATTTTTTTTTGCAAAGTAATACAAATAAAATGAACATGCACAATCATGTTTCTATTTATAGGAAATCATAATGACGCGCGATGTTATTGTTTATAACAAAGCACTATTATTGTTGTAGCAAAAATGTATTCTTCCACATTCGACTATCATAAAATGGGTCCACAAGAAAAAAACACACACACACATAACGGAAATATGTCGCATTAAATCATACAAAAAAGTTAATTAAACGAAACCACATCCAAAATTCTTTATACTTAAAATTAAAAACTGTAATATGCGTCAAGCGTTTTTAAATTTGTTTACATTAAAAAATATTCTTAATGATCTTATGCTCAAGGATATGAAATCATGAGGAGTCTCGCTGTTTCTTTTTGTTTTGTTTAGAATAAAGCACTGCTATTGTTTGTAAAATTGTGTCGTTATCCCATATTTGTCCACAAGAAAAAAAAACACACATAACGGAAATATATCACACTAACAAAAAAAAATTAAACGAAACCACATCCAAAATTCTTTATTTGTTTACATTAAAAAATATTCTTATTGATCTTATGCACGTGCACACACTCATTCTTATTGATCTTATACACTCATTCTGTCTGTCCAAGAAGAAGCAGGCATTATCCCAAATTTGTATGGAAAAATTGAAAATTAAAATGATTTAATTCTTTTCCAGATATGCATGTTCCCAAATTTTAACACACAGACACATTAAAAAGCATTACCTTTTCTTAATACATGTTACAAACTTATAGACGGATCGCAAACAATTCTGCAACGCTTTTACTCTTTTACAGCTACGCATAATCCCAAATTTGTATGAAAAAACTGCGCCAGAAACGCCATAAACATACTACTGAATAACCTGCCAGGAACTGCTACATAGAAACCTACTCATTAACATTTACTCAAAGAATTGTGTAGTCACCACGATTCTAGTTTAACAAGTTATGTAAGACTGACTGTCAACATTCCAAAATGATGAATCAATTACATAGTTACATAACAAAAAAATTATTTCCCATGTAATTACAAACCTCTTAAACATATTTCTTATCACACTCTTGTATGTTTATTACAATTGCGTAGCGACTACAATTTTATTTCATTCATAAATTTCCAAAACGGATTTAGGTTCCATATTGAAGCAAATGGGATTACAAGCAATGTCAGTGAAATTATACAGCCAAAAAACAAGTGCTTGTATAGGGTTAGTACAGAAAATTATATTAAAACCGGGGACCATAACCATACAACTTTTATCGTAAAAGTCAGAAAATAAGAAATATGTTTTGACCTTTATTTTTTCGAGCAAAAATAAAAGTTATGTTTTGACTTTCATTTTTCGAGCAGAAATAAAAGTTATTTTTGTTTTAATTCGTGATGAATTCATAATATTTATTAAAAAATTCTTTAAAACAATTGAGTAGTTTATGATAAAAAATAATTAGAATTAAATTTTGCAATCATAGTTGCAAGTAGTAAAAAATAAATATCCATAAAATAAATTATATCTATTAAAAGAAATTATTTTTAATTTTATAATAAATAAGCAAAATTTAAAAGTCTAATGAGTTTTGAGCCTAGACCTTCACAATCTACTTATCCAGCAGTTTAAGCGCCACGCCAAGAAATATTTTGATTATTTAACGACTTAAAATCAGTCACTTGTTTTTGATATATTTTATATTTTGTAACAGTAGTGTGTTTATGTATGTTCCATACAAATTTAGGAGCATGCCTACGCTACAATTACAGTCGGTTAGTCGATAGGTTTGTAACATGTAATGTGAAAATGTATGTACGTATGTACGAATGATTGGACGGACAGAATGAGTGTGTTCACGTTTCTTTATCTACATCCCAGAGTATAAATAGACTGTAATGTGAAAATGTATGTACGTATGTACGAATGTTTGCACGGACAGAATGTGTGTGTGCCTAACATGTAATGTGTATGATCGTTTTTTAATAATAAATTCTTAGCACGTATTGCTCATGATCACATTTAGAAGAAATAGAAATATAAACTGATAAGAAAGGGTAGGTTGGTTGTGCGGTTGTTTTTATTTTTTGTATGATTTAATTAGAAGGATTTTTAAATTGATAAGAAAGAAATGTATAGTTGTGCCTGCGTTTTTTTTCACGCATAAGTAGAATAACTGTTTTTACATAATTGAATTTACTGATTGATCTACAACATCCCAGAGTATAAATAGACTTGTTTTAAGGATTTAGATTTTTTTAGTTTTACTGTTTTAAATAAATAAAATTATAGAATAAAGGGATTAATTAAAACAAATTAGTTTTTTTTTCTTAGATATACATATTTTATTTTTAGATTTTTTTATTTTGTACAATACAATACATATATCTATTTAACATAATAATAGTTAAACATTCATTTATGCAGATTAAATAGCTTAAGTGTTAACAAATATTTTTCATAAAATGTTTGGCATCTGCGAATGTCAAAAGATTCTGAGTAAATTTTTTCACAATAATACAAATGTATGACATTATCAATACATAAAAATGGATTACTTATTTTCTAATGTTGCATATTTTTAGTTCATTGATAAGGTTTAAAAATTAATCTATATGCTCTTTATCAATCTGATTACTATGTTTTGTTAATAGTTCTTCCAATTCAGTTGATGTTACCATTTTGTTCCCCCTCTTTAAAATGTTAATCGTAGGTTGTGTTAGTGCGGGACGATGTACTCTGAATTATTTCATTTTAATTTATATTTATTGAATAAAAATTTTAAACACAAGTGCCCACAATTAAATGTATTAAATTTTTGTTTTCGTTCATAATTATATTTAATAGGAAATTTTAAGTAGTTGACAATCTCAAGTGGTGGTTGTAAGTTTCCAAAGCTATCAAAGTATTCTTTATAGTTGTGGTTTTTATAATATGCTACCCAATGTGTTCCCATACCATTTGAAGCATCTAAATTAACAATACCGCATTCTTGATTGAATGGTTTTTCAGGTAAAGAATCACGCATGAAAACACCCCTAAAGTGTTTAAGATGTCTTCCATATTAATTCAAATCCAAATCTGTTAACGCGCGATTTGGTAGGTTATATAATAGTATTTTGGAGCTGGACTATAGTAGAGACCATATCCAGTTTTATATGGTTTGAGGTACAACCCTTTACCCATTGCAATTGATTCCATATATCTATTATGACGGTTAGCTTCCGCCAATTGTTCTTTTCCATTTTTGATAGCATTTACTGCTTTGACAAAAGCGGATCCTCCACTTGCCAAACCACCAACCGCTGACAATGCTGTTAGTACGGGAACAAGTGGAAGAAATCCTCCAATTTTCGGTACAGGTATAACTCTCGGTATTATAATATCTGCTCGCTTTATCCCTTTAAAATTTGAATGAATAGCCTTTTGAGCTATTTTAACAGCATCATTTATATCACGGGGTTTCTGTTCTTTCAATTGTTTTAAAGTTTTTCTCACAGTAGCTGTGAATAATTTCTTATTACACTTATTCATTTTTCCTTTTCTCATTCTTTTTGAATTCTTTCTTTACTTATGTCTCAGCAGTAGTATGTTTATGGCGTTTCTGGCGCAGTTTCTCCATACAAATTTAGGAGCATGCATAGCTGTAAAAGAGTAAAAACATTGCAGAATGTGAAAATGAATTGTGTGCGATCGGTCTTTAGGTTTGTAACATGTATTATGAAAAGGCAATGCTTTTTAATGTTTATGTGTGTGTGTGTGTTAAAATTTGGGAGTATGCATATCTGGAAAGGAATTAAATCATTTTAATTTTCATTTTTTCCATACAAATTTATGATCATACCTGCTTCTTCTTGTTCCTTTTATTTGTATTACTTTGCAAACGAATGATTGGACGGACAGAATGAGTGTGTGCACGTTTCCTCATCTACATCCCAGAGTATAACCACTAGTAAACAGAAGGTATTACACTATGACGAAGATTGGTGGGGTACACATTTACAGCTGTTATGTACCGCCAAGTATACCTCAGGAGGAGTACGAACAAATACTTGACAACCTAGTTAGGGATGCTCTCACAACGACGCCAAATATAGTAGCGGGAGATATCAACGCGTGGGCATTGGAATGGGGAAGCAGGAGCACAAACCAACGAGGCCATGCGTTGCTTAGAGCCTTCTCCATTATCCATAATTTTATTGAACACGGGAGCAAGGAATACCTTTGAGAAGAATGGACGCGGCTCTATTATTGACATAGCTTTTGTGAGCTCAGCATTGGCTGCAAGAACAAATTGGTGAATCAGTGATACATATACCCACAGTGATCATTTGGCGATTGTAATAGATATCAGCAGTGTAGGACCAATACGAGAGAGAAGCGGACGCATAACGAAAGCACAGACGAAGGGGTGGAAAGATGAAACCATGGATGAGGAAATATTTAGACAAATGCTGGACGAAAATATAACTGATTCGAGTGACGCAAATGAACGAGCAAAGCTATTAGCGGAACATATTAGCTGCTATGGTGAGAAGGAGAAGCACATCTACCCGAAGACCAGTCTATTGGTGGAACAGCGAAATTGCGGTACTGAGACGCGAGTGTCACAGTGCGCGACGACAATACCAAAGGAGTAGAGGTGAAGCTGACAATGCAAGATTAAGGACCGTTTTTAAAGCCAAACGAAGGGAACTCAAGATGGCTATTAAGAGAAGCAAATCGTTCTGCTTTAAGGAGCTATGCGACAAAGTCGATGAGAATCCATGGGAAGGAGCTTATAAGGTGGTTATGTCTAAAATAAGGAGCTTTAGAGGACTAGCGCCAACTTGCCCAGTACTCCTGAGGAGTGTGGTTGAAACTCTTTTTCCAATACAGAGCATTGAGAGGGAAAATATAACAGTAGACGAGAATGCAAATTCTATTGATGCCATGGATCCAGTGACGGACCAAGAGGTGATGCTAGCGTCGGAACGTTTTGGAAATGCCAAGGCTCCAGGTCTTGACGGAATTCCAAACCGCGCTCTTAAAATAGAAATTAAACACAGTGTTCGACCCTTTACGGAGATGTATATGAAGTGTTTTGACGACGGAGTTTTTCCGAAAATATGGAAAGTTCAAAGACTGGTATTGCTACCTAAACCAGGAAAACCGCCGGGAGATTCAAGTTCTTATCGACCGCTTTGTATGATCGATACAATGGGCAAGATTTTGGAACGATTGATCTGTAACCGTTTGGAACAACACCTTAAAAGAGTAGCCGAAGGTCTCTCTGAAAATCAGTACGGATTTCGTAGAGGACGATCAACTATGGACGCAATTAAGAAATTGACAACGATAGCAGGCAATGCAATTGAAGGAACCAGATGGATGGGTGGTTCTAAGGAATATTGTGCCGTCATAACACTTGATGTTAGAAATGCTTTTAATTCCTCGTGCTGGTCGCACATTATACAGGCTTTGCGGACTATACAGACGCCGGTGCATCTTATGCGTATCATTAGCAGCTATCTTTCTGAGAGAATACTACTCTATGACACAGATGAAGGAGTTAAGAGGTACAAAATAACTGGTGGAGTTCCACAGGGCTCTGTGCTAGGTCCACTGCTATGGAATATACTCTACGATGGAGTGTTACGTCTCCCAGTACCAAGAGGTGTGTAGATAATTGGTTATGCTGACGATATAGCAGTAACAATTGTGGCGAAGGGATTGCATCAAATTGAGGCTACGTGTATGACGACGTTGACTAGAATAAAGAGTTGGCTTATGTCAGCGAATCTTCAACTGGCTGGACAGAAAACTGAAGCTATTTTGATAACGAGCAGAAAGAAAATTGAATGGATTACACTTAATATAGACGGACATAATATAACTTCTCAGCTAGCGCTTAGATATTTAGGAGTAATGATTGACGTAAGATTAAATTTTAGAACAAATATTGAGAAGGCTTGTGAGAAGGCTGCTCGAGTGAATGCAGCATTATCCCGCATTATGGCTAATATAGGAGGGCCAAATCAGAGCAGAAGACTGTTATTGGCAAAGGTTACTCAGTCGATAATGATGTATGCAGCACCTGTGTGGGGACCGGCGTTGGGTATTAGAACCTACGCTAGGGCTGCAAGGTCTTTGTTTCGTCTAAGCGTCCTTAGGGTTGCTAGTGGTTTCCGCACAGTTTCATATGAGGCTATTAGTGTCATATCTGGTATAACTCCCCCTTATGTTATGGCTATGGAACTGAAAAGGATATACGATAGAGTTAGTATTGTTGGTAGAAAATTAACTACGAAAGAACGAAGGGAGGAAAGACAAAAGAGTTTAGACGAATGGCAGATTCAGTGGGATACTGCGACAAAAGGGCGATGGACACATAGACTTATCAAAAATGTACAATGTTGGGTTGAAAGGAGGCACGGTCCTGTTGACTTTTACATGACACAGTTATTGACAGGGCATGTCTGCTTCAGGGAATATCTCTGTAAATATGGCCATGACAATGAGGTATCTTGCTCCTTCTGCAATAATGGAATTGAGAATGCTGAGCATATTTTCTTTTATTGCGATAGATTTAGATTGGAACGCGAGCTGTTAGAGACGATGGTAGATGAAATAGTGACACCAGACAATATAGTTCCGCATATGCTGCGGTCTGTTGAGGTTTGGCAATATGTCAAAATGCTGTCTGCAAATGTGATGCAGGAATTGAGAAGGATAAAGAGAATTCGTAGGATAGAAGGAGATAGAGATCAATAGTAGTAGTCAATAGGCTAGAACTCGTCCTGTGATGAAATACTTATCGGTGGTACCATAGGACAAACAAGTTCGAATCGTAGAGGTGGTTTTTTTAGTGTGTTAAAGTCTCACACTACTGTTGTAGTGACAACAGTGTCTTTCGATGATTTTTTTCACCTCAAAAAAAAAAAAATCCCAGCGTATAAATAGACTGTAATGTGAAAATGTATGTACGTATGTACGAATGAACGGACCGAATGAGTGTGTGTGTAACATGTAATGTGTATGATCGCTTTTTTTAATAATAAATTCTTGGCACGTAGTGCTCATGATCACAGGTAGAAGGAATAGAAATATAAACTGATAAGAAAGGGTAGGTTGGTTGTGCGGTTGTTTTTTTTTTTTGTATGATATAATTAGAAGGATTTTTAATTTTAAATTGATGTGAAAGAAATGTATAGTTGTATCTGCGTTTTTTTTTTCACGCATAAGTAGAATATCTGTTTTTACATAAATAGAGTATAAATAGACTTGTTTTAAGGATTTAGATTTTTTTTTAGTTTTACTGTTTAAATAAATAAAATTATAGAATACAGGGATTAATTAAAACAAATTAGTTTTTTTTTCTTAGGTATACATATTTTATTTTTAGATTTTGTTATTTTGTACAATACAATACATATATCTATTGAATATAATAATAGTTAAACATTCGTTTAAAAAGATTAAATAGCTTAAGTGTTAACAAATATTTTTCATAAAATGTTTGGCATCTGCAAATGTCAAAAGATTCTGAGTAAATTTTTTCACAATAATACAAACGTATGACATTATTAATACATAAAAATGGATTACTTATTTTACTAATGTTACATATTCTTAGTTCATTTATAAGTTTTATAAATAAATCTATATGCTCTTTATCAATCTGATTACTATGTTTTGTTAATAGTTCTTCCAATTCAGCTGATGTAACCATTTTTCCCCTTCTTTAAAAAGTCAATAGTAGGTTGCGTAAGTGCGGGACGATGTACTCTGAATTATTTCATTTCAATTTATATTTATTGAATAAAAGTTTTAAACACAAGTGCCCACAATTAAATGTATTAAATTTTTGTTTTCGTTCATAATTATATTCAATAGGAAATTTTAAGTAGTTGACAATCTCAAGTGGTGGTTGTAAGTTTCCAAAGCTATCAAAGTATTCTTTATAGTTGTGGTTTTTATAATATGCTACCCAATGTGTTCCCATACCATTTGAATCATCTAAATTAACAATACCGCATTCTTGATTGAATGGTTTTTCAGGTAAAGAATCACGCATGAAAACACCCCTAAAATGTTTGAGATGTCTTCCATATTTATTCAAATCCAAATCTGTTAATGGGCGATTGGGTAGGTTATCTAATAGTTTTTTGGAGCTGGACTATAGTAGAGACCATATACAGTTTTATATGGTTTGAGGTACAATCCTTTACCCATTGCAATTGATTCCATATATCTATTATGACGGTTAGCTTCCGCCAATTGTTCTTTTCCATTTTTGATAGCATTTACTGCTTTGACAATAGCGGATCCTCCACTTGCCAAACCACCAACCGCTGACAATGCTGTTAGTACGGGAATAAGTGGAAGAAATCCTCCAATTGTCGGTACAGGTATAACTCTCGGTATTATAATGTCTGCTCGCTTTTTCCCTTTAAAATTTGAATGAATAGCCTTAATTCAGTAATTAAAAAAAAATAATTCTATTCACATATTTGATGTTGACAAAACAATGGAAACTTTGGAAACTTTTTTAATTTTTGAATTATATAATTCATTTTTATACATAATTTTAATATACAGAAACGTTAATAACAGTGCATATTAATAAGCTCCACAAATGTTTTGCCGATTTTTAAAAAACATGTTATATTTTCGTCCGATTAAATACATTTTTGAAAAAGTTTCCATTGTTTTGTCAAGCACTGTATATATATGTTTATCTAAAATATGGCAATGACAAAATATATAAAAAAATTAAAATAAAATTAAAATTAAAATAAATCATTCGCAATGCCTAATTTCTCAGCACTTTGCTTTACATTTTCGTTCAAAATGTTGAGGTAGACAAATTTGTCCATTTTACCATCAATAAAATGCAAATTGCCCACCCCAACTCTCGACATGCAGGCCCAAACCATAACAGAGCCTCCTCCATGCTTAACAGTAGCTTTTGTATTTTGAAGATTAAATTCTGCATTTGGTTTACGCCACACAAACATCTTGCCATCTGATCCATGCAAATTGAATTTGCTCTCGTCAGTGAACAGAACCTTGCAACGAACAAAAACTATCAGCAAAAATGTATTTTAAGATATGTTTACACCAAATTACCTTATTCCAAAAATCTTCTGTTTTAAGCAAATACTCTTTAGTATATTTTATTCTTTTGTTTTTTTCTTAGGCCTAATAAATGGTTTTTTTTTGGCAACTCTACCATGGTAGTTATATTTGTGCAATGTATTACGAATAGTATTTAAGCAAACATCTTTTCCACTGCTGTTTTTAAAGATATTTTTAGTTCTTAGGCATTGCGAATGATTTTGCTTTTTACCAAGACAATGATCCCAAGTAAACTTCGGGTGTGTAAAAGCTTTGGTTGATTCATAATTGCCTCAAACTTATCGAAACCCCTGCACAGAGCACAGATCTCAACGTAATTGAACATCTTTGGGAAGAATTAGCTAGAAGAGTATACCAACAACAATTTAAAACTTTGAATCAGCTTAAGGCGGCTTTACTGGAAGCGTGGAACTCCATAGAACCTGAGGTATGCTACAATTTGGTAAAATCAATTCCAAAACGTTTATAGGCCGTTCTTGAGAACAAAGGATATGCCACAAACTATTAATTGTTCTCTTTCGTCATTTTTAGCAATGGTGCTCTTCCTTGTCCGATTATGCGTTGAGCGCAAAAAATTGAGTTAATTTTCTTTTTCTTTATAAAATTGCCGTTATCATGAAAAATGTTATTATTTTTTTATTAATCTAAAAGACTGTAATGTAGAGTGTAAATAAAAGCAAAAAAAACATATATTTAATATTTTCTTTTCAAGTTTTAAGCACATACATATCGGACTAATGCTTGTCCGATTATGCGATGGAGCCACTGTATATATATATATAACTATATATGTATAGTTTGCTAGTATAGCTAGTACAGCTTGCTAGTATAGCTAGTACAGATTGTATAGTTTGCTAGTATAGCTAGTACAGCTTGCTACTATAGCTAGTACAGATTGTATAGCTTGCTAGTATAGCTGGTACAGCTTGCTAGTATAGCTAGTACAGCTAGCTAGTATAGCTAGTACAGATTGTATAGCTAGTACAGCTTGCTAGTATAGCTAGTACAGATTGTCTAGCTTGCTAGTATAGCTGGCACAGCTTGCTAGTATAGCTAGTACAGATTGTAAAGCTTGCTAGTATAGTGTTTCATGCGAAGAGGTATGAACGTAATGAAAAAAATGGTTATAAACTACAGTCAAAAGAAAAAATAACCTAATCAGTGTAAGATTGGAAGAAGATTTGTAAACAACTTAATAAACAAATTATATGTTGAATTACATACACCTGGTTATCAGTTTTGTGGACCTGGCACAAAATTTCAAAAACGAATAGCAAGAAAAAAGAAATAAAGGAATAATTTATTGGATGTAGATTGTAGAAAGCACGATACAGCGTACTCAAAATCAAAGGATATAGACAGAAGCCATCAAGCAGATCGTGATCAGGTATAAATCAGATCGTTACCAGATAGCAAGCAGTTCGTGACCAGATATAAAGCAGATCGTAATCAGATACAAAGAAGATCATAATCAGATAGCAAGCAGATCATAACCAGATCAAAATCAATATAAAAAATTATTATAATGTCTAAAAATTACCATAATAAAGTGTTGGAAGATCTTGTAAAGGCAAGGGCTGTTCTAAAGAAAAAGTTAAAAAATATTAAACTGAAACAAATAGATAGACTTAATTTATTAGAAGATACCTTTCAACCAATAACAAAACCACTTAAAAAAATCATTGGAAAATTAGAAGATAAACATAAGGATATAGACAACACTATGAATGATGACGATGATTATAATGACGTGAATGGTGATAATGAAATCATTGGAAAACTTGAAGGTAAGCATAAGGATATAGACAACACTATTGATGATGACGATGATTACGATGATGTAAACGGTGATAATAACGATTTTCAGTATGAAAATATTTCAGCTGATGATAATGATGATGAAAAAAACTATGACCATAATAGACCTGTATCAAGTACATGTATCAAGAACTTAAAAAGAAAACAATGTTTAAAGCTGATGAAAAGCTCTCCATTATTTGAAAATATTCAAACACTTATTAATAATAAGCAATTGGATAAAATTTATGGTTTTAATCAAGATGTAGACGGTAGTTGGAGATATGGCAAGGAAAAATTAATATTTAATAGAGATAATACTATGCGGATAGGAAATATGAAATTGAAAATGACGCCTGGATTATTTGAACTAGTATTTCATAAAAAACCTCTCCATTATTCTAAAAATGATTTGAAAAAATATAAAGAGATTTGAATTCATACCAATGCACATAAACGTCGCTATGAACCTAATGAACAAGTAAAAGGAACACGAGCCTTCAAATATATACGAATAATTAAACATTTATACGAAACAACAACAAACATTTTAACAAAAGGCAGTGGTTTAATGCTAAAATCACTAAATAATCTGAAATCAAATTACATACATTGGGATGATCCTAATGAATTAGTTGACAGACTACGTTTACTTCTTTCATCGGAATGTGCTGGTCACAACAGTCATCAAAACGAAATAATCTCTATTATCGAAGAACTTAAAGAATCTAACATAATTTATTAGAAGAGTGAAAGAAATGTCTTATATTAATAAATTTGGAGAAGGTTTCAATAAATATAATCATAAAAACAAAAAAAAATATATATATATGTATATATATATATATAACACAAATACATGATGATCTAGCTGATCAAATAAACAATTTAAACATTGAGGTAGAAAATGTTTATCTAAAACATGGCAATGACAAAAAATAATAATAAAAAAATTAAAATAAAATAGACAAAACCAAAAACCAAAAAAGTAGATCGTTATCAGATATAAAGTAGATAGTGACCAGATACAAAGTAGATCGTGGTCAGATGTAAAGTAGATCGTGACCAGATATAAAGTAGATCAAAATCAATATCAAAAAATTAACATACTGAAATCATATAAATTGGTGTATATATAGGAGATCGTCTTGTTTTCAGCTATTTTTGCGGAGAGGTATAAAAGTAACGAAAAAAAATTTGTTATAATCTACAGTCAAAACAAAACCCCAGCCAGTGTAAGATAAGAAGAGGATTTGTAAACAACTTAATAAATAAAGTACCGGTTTGCATCTGCCTGGTTATCAGTTTTGTGGACCTGGTACAAAACTTGAAAAACGTTTAGCAAGAGGAGATAAGGTTATAAATTTATTAGACGCAGCTTGTAGAGAGCATGATGTTGCATATTCACAATCAAAAGATATAGACACAAGACATCAAGCAGATCAAATATTAGCTGAAAAAGCCTGGCAACGAGTTAAATCTAAAGATAGTGATATTAAAGAACGTGCTAACGCGTAGTTTGTGACAAACGCTATGAAAGCTAAAGTGAAATTTGGATTAGGTTTGAAGGAGCAGAGACATAAGAAAAGAAAAAATTCAAAAAGAATGAGAAAAGGAAAAACGAATAAGTGTAATAAGAAATTATTCACAGCTACTGTGAGAAAAACTTTAAAACAATTGAAAGAACAGAAACCCCTTGATATAAATGATGCTGTTAAAATAGCTCAAAAGGCTATTCATTCAAATTTTAAAGGGAAAAAGCGCGCAGATATTATAATACCGAGAGTTTTACCTATACCGAAAATTGGAGGATTTCTTCCACTTATTCCCGTACTAACAGCATTGTCAGCGGTTGGTGGTTTGGCAAGTGGAGGATCCGCTATTGTCAAAGCAGTAAATGCTATCAAAAATGGAAAAGAACAATTGGCGGAAGCTAACCGTCATAATAGATATATGGAATCAATTGCAATGGGTAAAGGGTTGTACCTCAAACCATATAAAACTGGATATGGTCTCTACTATAGTCCAGCTCCAAAAAACTATTAGATAACCTACCCCATCGCCCATTTACAGATTTGGATTTGAATAAATATGGAAGACATCTTAAACACTTTAGAGGTGTTTTCATGCGTGATTCTTTACCTGAAAAACCATTCAACCAAGAATGCGGTATTGTTAATTTAGATGATTCAAATGGTATGGGAACACATTGGGTAGCATATTATAAAAACCACAACTATAAAGAATACTTTGATAGCTTTGGAAACTTACAACCACCAGTTGAGATTGTCAACTACTTAAAATTTCCTATTGAATATAATTATGAACGAAAACAAAAATTTAATACATTTAATTGTGGGCACTTGTGTTTAAAATTTTTATTCAATAAATATAAATTGAAATGAAATAATTTAGAGTACATCGTCCCGCGCTAACACAACCTACGATTAACTTTTTAAAGAAGGGGAACAAAATGGTAGCATCAGCTGAATTGGAAGAACTATTAACAAAACATAGTAATCAGATTGATAAAGAGCATATAGATTAATTTTTAAATCTTATCAATGAACTAAGAATATGAAACATTAGAAAATAAGTAATCCATTTTTATTTATTAATAATGTCATACGTTTGTCTTATTGTGAAAAAATTTACTCAGAATCTTTTGACATTTGCAGATGCCAAACATTTTATACACAATATTTGTTAACACTTAAGCTATTTAATCTGTATAAATGAATGTTTAACTATTATTATGTTTAATAGATATATGTATTGTATTGTACAAAAAAAAACTAATTCGTTTTAATTAATCCCTTTATTCTATAATTTTACTTATTTAAAACAGTAAAACTAAACAAAATCTAAATCCTTAAAACAAGTCTATTTATACTCTGGGATGTTGTAGATCAATCAGTAAATTCAATTATGTAAAAACAGATATTCTACTTATGCGTGAAAAAAAACGCAGGCACAACTATACATTTCTTTCTTATCAATTTAAAAATCCTTCTAATTAAATCATACAAAAAATAAAAACAACCGCACAACCAACCTTATCAGTTTATGTTTCTATTTCTTCTACCTGTGATCATGAGCAATACCTGCCAAGAATTTATTATTAAAAAACGATCATACACATTACATGTTACGCACACACTCATTCTGTCCGTCCAAACATTCGTACATACATTTTCACATTACAGTCTATTTATACTCTGGGATGTAGATGAAGAGACGTGCACACGTTCATTCTGTCCGTCCAATCATTCGAACATACGTACATACATTTTCACATTACATGTAACAAACCTATCGACTAACCGACACTATCGACTGTAGCGTAGGCATGCACCAAATTTTGTATGGAGCAACTGATCCCGAACATACATAAACACACTACTTGTAACATTTCCATTCTTTTCATAATAATTGGTCATTACAACCCTTCAGTCAGGATTACGACCTAGTTTCTCACACCACTTATGTTGTGTGTGTTAATTTTATGCATGAGTGATGGGACCTACAGTTTAAAGTCGACTCCGAACGACAGATTTTTGAGAAACTTTTAATGACCATTTTATTTACTCTCAGAGTTTTTGCCAGAAATCTGCTGAGAGGAAGTCGCCGAAGAAATACTTTTTGTATTTTGTTTTGATGTCTGGCCTGGGGCTCGAGCCCTGGCTTTACGTCTAATAAGCCAACACACTACCTACTAGACTACGGCGACTTCATCCATTCTTTTCACATTTTTCAAATTATTTAACGTGAAGTTTGTTCAGCGTTTGATATTCTACATACATATTTGGCAATACATCGGAAATACACTTATGTTGCCTCTTCACGAAAAATGAGCTTGGGAATATTAAATACTAATCTTTGTATCATAGGGGTTGAAAAACAAAAATAACTTTTATTTCTGCTCGAAAAAATAAAAGTCAAAACATGATTTTGTTCTCCGACATTTCCTTGCGGTTGCTTTTTTTAATCAAAGATTCAAAAATAACAGTTATTTTCAGTCCCTGATTAAAACTAATGTAAAGAGGGGCTACTCTTCAAAATGATTAAATGGAGTAATCTAGCAGATTTAGAGCACATTAGTAGGCCTCATTAGACTTGCGCATTAAATTTCTTTGTATAAAATTGAAATTTAAAACAAATTTGTGTAATATTGCATGCACACTTCAAATTTTTTATTTTAAACATTTAAATAAATCCAATTAGACTTTTTTGAGTTGTATTTGTTTCGGGGGGTGCAGGGTAAATTAAACAAAATATTTTAATTTAAGTCGAGAAAGAAAAAAATCAAGAATATTAGAAAATATTCAACAATTAATTAAATAATTAATTAAGAACGTACCTTCCGTTTGGGGGTTGATAGAGAATATAGCTCAATCCTTTCCTTTATTTTCTTTTCTTATTTACAATCCACATAAGCGTATTTACACTAGTAACTTAAATTTAGAGTGACCAGCGTAAAAATCCTTGGCTCTTGCAACATTGCAATAAGGGAAAACAAGAAGCTAGCTGGTGAGCAAAAGTAAATGCAATTCACAAAAGTTCATTTACAAATTCATTAATTCATTTCGAGTTCTTAGGTAAGGGAATACATAACATATTAAATAATAATAACAATAAAATAGATAACAAAGGGAAAATAAAGATAATTTACTGACGACATTGATGACAATTGTCGCCCCAGCAGTGTTGGATGTCGCAACCACAGTTTTATCCTTCTTGTGGCTTCGGGAATGACAGGAACACTCAGGAGCTTGGCTGCGGGTTACGCTCTTGTTGTTGCCTTAGCCCTTTTGTTGTTATTAGGTGGTTGTTGAATGTTCTTGGTGTGATTAGGGCGAAGATGTAGCATAGTGTGATGGTGTCCCAGACATTCCATGCACCGCTCCCTACTTCGACAATTCTTAAGAAGTGCGACTGGGCCAAGCAATTTATGCAGTGCTTATATCTTCTTACGACACCCAGTCGCTTTTAGGGTTTTAAGCGGCGGAATTCTGCAGCGTGTGATTGCCTTTACACAATCGGCAATTGGGGGTGGAACCGGCAATTACTTGATCCAGAATTCTATTTTCTGTACGTTCAACGGTGAGTCTTTGGGGCGCAACTTCGAACATCTGTAAATAAAGGACAAAACAAACACAGAAAAGGGAGAGCGAATTAGTTCTGATTCGGGTTAGGAAGCAGTACGAGCTTCACAATAGGCCGCGATAGAACGCCATTGGCAGTTTGAACGTCAACCACTCGTACTCTGGAATCGGAGCCGAAGTACACGCGAGAAATGCGACCGAGCTTCCATTCATTTGGAGGCAAGTAATCATGCCGAATGACCACAAAGTCGTCAATCGCGAAATTGGGGAAATTTCCATTTGTTGCGCTTATGGAGTTCGACTAAGTACTCGTCCTTCCAGCAACGGGCAAACAAATGATGTAAAACCTTTAATTTTCGCCACTTATTAGCGTAGTCGAGAGATTCCATTGAGGATCAGGGGGTGACAGACATGTGCGAGGCAACCTCGTCTAGAATAAAAACGAGTAAACGCTGCTACATAATAGTCCGTCGATATGTCATTGGTTGCTTCCAAATGAATTGCTTTTGTAGCAAAACACCAGCACATATCATTTAGTGATTCGGCAACCACGTCTAATATAAGATTTAATTTCAAAAAGTCCAGGGAAATCTAGACCAGTATGAGTGAGAACACGAGTCAACGTCGTTCTTTCTGGGGGTAGCGCAGTCATAATTTGTTGACCCATATTCTTCCGATAGATCGTACAGATCTTGCAGTTATGAATGACGGTTCGAATTAATGTTTTAAGTTTAGGGACCCAAAACTCTTGCCGCATGAGACGTAGCATCAGAGACAATTATGCATGTACTAAGCATTTATGAAGGTGCTCCATATACAGTTAGGAAAAATTACCATTGTAAGGGAGTAATTTGGGGAAGCATTCGTCGTATGTCAAAGTCGGTGATCGAGAGAGTCTTCCATTGACTCTCACTAAACCATTGGAGTCGATAAAAGGGTTAAAGGTCAATAGAGAGCTTTTACGAGGTAAAGCAGCACCATCCTTCAAAATTGAGTATTCGGGGAAATGGAGACTTGATAATCAAACGTCGCTTCACGAAACTGATCTCATCTTGAGTGAATTCCATGGACAAATATCTGTGAGATAACCGGTGGGTTTTATCAGCAGAATGGTAAAAACGTACGACAACACTCGTAGGGCCTTTCCACCAGATCTGCAGGATTATTATGAGATTCCACATGATTCCAATTATCGATGCCAATAGTATCCAAAACATACGGAACTCTATTCGCCATAAAAGTTGGCCAATCGGACGGTGGTTTTTGAAACCAGGACAGAAGTATTGTCGAGTCTGTCCAATAGAAAGTTTCCGAATTGGTAAGATTCAACTCTGTGAGGAGTGAATGTACCATTTTTGCCAACAGAGTTCTACCGCAGAGCTCTAAACTGGGTAAGATTTGCACCGTTACTGGCGCAACTTTTGTCTTGGTAGGGAGCAAATGTGTGAATATTTCACCTGACGGGGTTTTGGTTCTGCTATAGAGGATGGTAGCATAAGCATCACAAAATGCATGAAGTTGTACTTCATACTCAGGGTTAAAATTAACCCAGCGGGGGATGTTAAACGTTCGATAAATTCGCACCAGCTATGTAACGTCATGGGTTTCAAACAATCGTCCCATTTGGTTCTGTCTTTCCAAATTTGTTGCATAAGTATCTTAGCTACAATTATTTTGGGTGGTAGCCACCCAACAGGGTCAAATAGCTTGGCTTTTTGAGAAAAGACAGAACGTTTGGTGACTTGGGTGATATCGGGCGTTGGAGATGGCTTGAAGAAGAATGTATCCATGCTCGCTATCCAACGTAAACCCAACGTTTTAGCAGTACTAGCATCCGAAAATTTCAAAAAGTTAGAATCCAATAAGTGTTCGGGGGATAAGTCTCGAATAAGACTCTGTTCATTCGAAGTCCATTTCCGCTTCGAGAAACCAGCCGACTTCAAAACATAAATTAATTCATCGCGATTATGAATCGCTTCTTCAATAGAATGTGCACCCAACAAAATATCGTCCACGTGCATTGAGTACGCAAAATGGTTGACGCAGAAGGGCAGGTTGACTCATAGTCACTAGCTAATTGGTGCAAAGTTCTAATTGCCAAATAAGGGACACAGTTCACTCCGAATGTAACTCTTCTCAACTCATAATCTTCTATATCTCCCTCGGGATTTCGACGAAATAAATAATAATATATTAATATTCGTTGAAAATACGTCTGATCCGGTCTGATCAGTATCTGCCTATACATTTTCTCTATGTCAGAATTAAAAACGTATCGGAACAGTCTCCAACATAAAATCAGTGTAGTTAGGTTAGACTATAAAATTGGAAAAGGGTGTAGTACATTGTTAAGACTAACGCCGTTTGAGGACGGGCTAGAGGCATTAAAGACTACACGAAGTTTAGTGATAGTACTATTGGGTTTAAAAACAGCGTGATGTGGCAAGTAATAATTAAAGTTGCGATAATGAACCAAATTAGCATTGACATTTGTCATATGACCCAAGACAGAATACACATACATACATACATAATTGGCCATTACAACCCTTCAGTCAGGATTACAGCCTAGCTTCTCACACCACTCATGTTGTGTGCGTTAATTTTATACGTGAGTGGCGGGACCTACAGTTTAACGTCGACTCCGAACGACAGAATTTTGAGAAACTTTTTCATGGCAATTTTTTATTTACTCTCAGAGTTTTTGCCAGAAATCTGCTGAGAGGAAGTCGCCGAAGAAATATTTTTTTTTTTTTCATATTTCATTTTTGATGTCTGACCTGGGATACGAACCCGGGCTTTACGAATAGTAAGCCAACACACTACCTACTACACCACGGCGACTTCAATATACTCAATACTCTTCAATAACAGAGATATACTGACTTTTAACTTCCGGGGATTTTAGTAATCTCGCTTCATACCCTGTGAATTGCGAAAGCGCTATTTTTCGGGAGAACCAAGTTTTATACTGGTAGAAAATTCGGACTTAAAGGGTAGGGTAACCACATATCGGCCTTCTCTATTCCTAGAGGTTGTACGACGGTATAAGTCCTCACAAAATTTGTCATCAGCCGATACATTCTTGAATTTGGGAACTTCCTCCTATTTCCCAAAACGGGTGATTTGGTCGCCCAAGTCCAAATGATTGAAAAACGAAGCGAAAGGATTTAAAGAAAATTCAATTCGATTCAAGAAAATTAAATTTATAATGAAGTCTCCGCGAGATAAAAGTAGCATGAGAGGCAGGGTCAATCAATGCTCTAGCAGAACATCTTACATCGTTGAGCATGATATCTACTACAGTCGTGGCCAAAAAGACTGTAGAGTACGGGGTGGACTGTAGTTGGGTGGAAAAATTCTTAAAGGTCTCTCCAACAAATGTTGCTTAACAGGAGTAGTGTTCCGGTATGAGAGCAGAGTGACTTGATTTCACAGAGGTTACTGAATTATTTTCAGATTTTTGTCGAAAATTTTGAGGGGCTTCAGGGCGACGAAGCAGCGAATGATGTTTTTGTTTGCACATATAACAAACATTAGTGCTCTGGCATCTTCTGAACTCGTGCGAGGTTGCCAAACAATTCGTGCAAATCTCGTTCCTTTTGGTAACATTTATCCTTTCGCTTACTGACATCCTGAGAAAAATGGAGCACAATCGAATGGGATGATTATCCGAACAGAGTGGGCATTTTTTCGGGGGTATAGTAGGAGTGACCGTTGTCCCAAAACTACTAAAATTTCGATTCTCCTGAGAAGAATTTTTCAAATTTCGAATGCGATTCCTCGTTTGATTCGGGATGTGACTGCCAATAATGTCAGAGACAGAGTCTAAAGTCCGATATCGTGCAGTCAAAATTCATCCATACTACTCCACTTCGGCAAGCACGAATTAGGACCCTGGAACCGTTCCCAAAGGCCAAGGGTGTTCTCAGGTAATCGAGTGGAAAAAATATGCACGAATATGATGTCCCAATTTTGTGTCTCAATTCCGAACAAGGATAAATTAGTTATACAATCATTGATTGTCCTCTGCAATCGCTTAATTGCAGGACCCGACTCTCTTTCAATGACAGAGAGATTGAACAAGATTTTTAATTTGGAATTTACCAATACTCTCATGTTTTCGTACCCGTCGTTGGTCATAGGGCAAGTTCGGATTATATCTCTCGCCTCACCTTCCGTTTTCTGTAGAAAATAATACATCTTCTGAATATTACTAATGTGTGGATTAGTTTTGTAAAGGGCCGAAAACATGTCCCCAAAGGTAGGCCAAGAAGCGTAATCAGCAGAAAATGTTTGGATGTCACACGGATGAAGGTATATAGGGACACTACTGAGAGATGGGTTCTCGGTTTTCGATTTAAAATTATTAATTAACCAATCAAGATATGATATCAGTTCGAAATATAGAGTATACCCCGACATGTACTTTGCCTTGACATCCTTCGTCGACATCTTAGTGTCCTCGGCAGTCTCAAGAAGGTCCTCGTAACTATCACGGAAGACCTCCCACAAACGAATTAACTCCTGCCGATGAGTGGCGATGGAATGAACTGAATGTCCCTATTGCGGAATATTCCGAACAAAAGTTTCAAAATCCGCGAATCGATTGAAATTTTTACTAAATTTTTTTTACTAAATTTAAATTCCGTTCCATTTTATAACAATAAGGGACTTTTTCCTCTAATAAATGAAGTCAATAAACCACAAGGGACTTCAAAAGGTTATAAAAAACTTTGCAGTACGCAACGATAATTACGCGAAATTCCGGTACGAGAAACTCCTTGTACTCATTGGCACAGTAGAACTCCTTGTATTATAATTTCAAAGCATAAGTTAATTTATGTATTAGAATTTAAGTGTTATTTGAAATGCTTAAAGTGTATAACTATATACAGTAGCTCACAGACTATTTTAACCAGTACTTTAAAAAATTATGCTCATAAACTCTCCTAAGTAATCGAGTATAAATCAACGCCTCCATTCTATAACGTTCTAAGTGTACTTAAAACGTTTTTAATGTTCTTGCATTTTGAAATTCTACGTTCTCTAACTTAAATACTGTCAAAATTTCGTTAAGATGCGCCGATCCGTCCCGAAGTTATAGGGAAAAATCTACTTAGAATACACATACATATAGTCGTATATCGGATGAAAACTTTGAGAGCTCATAACTCAAAACAGACTTTTTCGACTTAGAATGTTATAGAACGCGGGCGTCGAAATGAAGCGTTGAATGAGAATTTATAAAACATGATAAATAATTAATACAAAAAATAAGCTTTATGTAGTTTATTCATTTCATATTAAAATTTTTTGCTGTCTTTAGTATCTATATTTCATTTACTATCTTTAGTATGTTATATAATTTTCATTCTAAAACTGCAAATTATTATCTTACAGTAGAAAGCAAAAGTATAGGTACCAAAGGAATGGTATTTTACCAATTTACATCAATAAGTGTAGGTACTGCCAAGAAGAACTCAGAGTAAATTTTAAAATCAAAGACCCAATACATTTAAATATTATGCCTTACACTTAGTAGGATATACCTTAAGTGCAAGCACTCGATTTTACCTATTTTGCAACTTTTGTTTTAAGTTTAACGACTACGTAACTGTTCTTTCAAATGAACCTTTAAATCCTCTCTTCAAGTCATGGGACTTTGTGCAAGTGTTTTAGGCCTGGGGGGCTTTGGTATTACCTACTTCACAAGAATATTTTCTTGTAATATGCATTGACATTGAGCGAGCCTTGAATGTTCGAACCGATAAAATAGTCCAATATTTAGACGAGTTTTAGGTGAAGCAGACGCTCATCGACTTGATTGTTGTGGAATAATGACTCAGTAGAAAGAATTAGATAAAAACTTTGGGGAATCCTAATGAAGAAAGAACGCTGAGTATTTTAAAACTACATTGAGCGCCAAAAGTGAGTAAACACCACTGAAATAATTCATTTTCTTAGGATAGCGAGAAAAGTAAAAGAGAATAGTCGAATAAATTTCCAAAAATAAAAACGTTTATTTATTATTTATAAAATGTTAAAACAAAAACCACAATTCATGATAAAGGAACTTTTTTTATACTTAAGAACAAAACTGTTTTATACTTAAAAACAAAAGTGTTGACTCACTTATGGCGCTCACTGTCAATAAGGACTACCTTAGCACGCTAATGAGCGTACTCTCGAGACTCTACATTATATGCACAACTAAACCTTCATGGCGTGGTGGAAAGAGACGATGAAGCACTTTTTGTGTCACACTTTATCAGTTATAACTAGCCTCAGACGAGTGGAATAGAAGAAGTTAAGGATGTTTGTTCAAGATACAGACTTGCTATAGAAAGTAAGGTGGTATTCCTAGTTGTGAACGCACAAGTCTACATGATGGCTTGGGTGTCTTGAATATATATGGTCGTAAGAAATACATAAGTACGTGGCAGAGTAAAACGGAAGAGAGTCAATAACAGTGAGCGTAGGGATATTATAATACAATTAATGATGTTCGCTTGTTTAGATTATTACTTTTCGTAAGTCTGATGGCGTTCCAGATTGGATGATAATTTGGTTCTCTATCTAGACAGAAATATTACGAAAGTAATCCAGGAGAAATTAAATTCATAAAAAAATTTTTCAGACTTTAAAACTTTTAGTAGAAAATATTACTGTTATATTTACCTTTTGGTGTGGTTCTCTAAAATTTAGCGTGATGGTATTTTTATTTGAATACTAATGAGCACTGCTTTAGTGTTTATTGTACCTGCAATAATAATAATTGATTATGACAAAATTTTAAAAATTATTAGGCACATATAGACAATATGACCCTCTTAAAGTTTGATTGCTATTATATAATTATATGCTTACCTTAGTTGTCTGCTTTCTATTTTGTATGTAAGACTTAAACCATTCTAAGGCCTTGCCTATTACATATATAGTTTTTTATTATTATTTGTCTGTCTTAATATTTCCTAATTCTTTCCATTTACTTACCACTTAGTTAACCTTTGCCTTTGTAATCCCGATTGATATTTGGATAGTATATTATTTGACTGAATATAATTTTCCAACTCACCTTTTACCACTTTTCCAAGATTTTTTTACCCGTTTTTAAAGTATTAATTAATTGGCCTAAATTTTTTTCGTTTTTGACAACTTTCCTTTTAATTGTTAATTTGGGAGACCAGTCCTTTACGTTTTGTTGCCTAATTTATTTTGAATTCCGGGCATCTCCTATCATTTGTATGGTAATTTTCATCCCAACCTATATTAAATCTGCTTTTTACTTTCACACAGTTCATACATTTCCTTGTGTTCATTACTCTCGCAATTATTGTTCTGTGATTGCCACGGCATCTCAAACATGTCCCCTGGTTTTTATATTCCCATTCGTTCCATTATAAACACTGCACCTTTACTTATCCAATATTTACCTTTGCCACTTCCATAATGCTTCATTATCAATTTTCAATGTCACGTTGTACAGTGTTTTATTTCCATTAATTGACTTTTGATAAGACAGATTTTTTTCTTTTCTCAATTGTGTCATTTTCTATGTGATCTTTTATTTTCAGCTGCACTGGGTTCTGCACTTTGCCTTCATACCCATTCGATATTTTTTCTTCAATTAAAAAATCAATCATTATATTTCTTTCTTAAATTAGTGATTACTGAGATATTAATTTTAAAAAGTTTAGTTTTAATAGTAAAAGTTCCTTAAACAGCAATATCTTTTCTAAAAACATCTGAACATTTTCCTTATATATGTATATTAATATAGTTATATGATATTTTATACAGTTCACCAACACGGAACATTATTACCTTCTGATAAATTCTTACTTGTATTTGTCGTGTAAACATTATCTTTTCCTCACTGCTTGCACTGTCAAAGAGATGTGCAAATGAAGCAAGAAAGTTATTTCGAGTATTTCGTAATATGCGCAAGTCAACAAAAATTTAGTGTTGCCAGTTTCAACGTAATTGGTAGATGTCAACGTTAAAAATATAATGTGCTCAAATAATTACAAATATGCAAACTATAAAATTTTTTAGTTTTTGTTTAAAACTGATAGTTGTAAATAAATCACAAACTATTAGTTTACTTAAAGTAAAACAGTTTATTTGGGCAACGCTAATGCCCCAAGATTTCGTCGAAAAATAGTGGCGAAAACGCGTTTTTCAAAATTGGGAATTCATGTGCTAGGCAATACCATAGGTTTGGATTCGTTTTCTATAGACGCAATGCTTATCACTGATCAATTTCAGATTATAAAAAAATTATAGCGCAAATGATCAATTTAGGTGTTTCCAAGAAATGCATTCGCAATATGGGCAAATTTACAAGAAATTTATTGTTGCCAGATTTTACGTAAATGTTAGATGTTGACGCTAAAGATATAATGTACTCAAATAATACAAAATAAGCAAACTATTCCATTTTAGTTTTTAACTAAAATTTAAGGTTGTCAATAAATTAGAAAGTTCTTATTGTACTTAAAGTAGAAGAGTTTCTTTGGGCAACATTGAAATGGCATCGCAATTTGAAAATTGAGAGTTCATGTGCTTGGGAATGCTGCCACTACAAGTTTAGAATAGAATTATCAATTCTGTTTTTCAGTTTGATCGTCGGTTGAATGAAAATCAATAAAGTTTCATTTGAAAATCAAAAAATGTTGACAAGTAACCGTTGACCAAGCAGCCATCAAACGTTACAATTTAGGAGGAGCCGCATAATAAAATGTTAACAACTGCCGTTGTAATTGCCGATGTTACCTCTGGAATTGCCACAATAGCAATAGACGCTTTTGCTCTGTAATTATTACTTTTGACACTGTAGTTGCCTCTGGTTCCTCTTTAATTGCCGATGTAATGCTATAATGACTATTGTGTGCCTATGTTGTTGCTTCAGTCGCTACTGTAATTGCCTCTGGTTCCTCTTTAATTGCCGATGTAATGCTATAATGACTATTGTGTGCCTATGTTGTTGCTTCAGTCGCTACTGTAATTGCCACTGATGCCGCTGTAATAGCTACAGTAATTGTCTTGGTTGCCACTGTAGTTAGTGCTGTAATTTCTGCTGTTGCCTCTGTAATTTCTGCTGTTATGCTCGCTATAATTTACCCTTTAACCGCTATTGTAATTGACGCTGTTGGTTCTGGATCTGCAGTTGCAATTGCTACTGTAACTGCTGCTGTTGCCACTGAATCAACAGTTGCAAATATAAATACACACACACACAACAAAATATCAAGAGTTTGTCAAAATAAACTTTCAACGCGCATAAGCGAAATAATGTTTAAAAGAAAATGTAAAAGAGTTTGTCAATATACTTTACAAAGTACAGGGATCCGGGGGATTCACATTAATGGAAAGCCATTTATAACAATACTAGCTAATACCCGGTGTGCTTCGCTACCCCCATCGAAATTAAATACATAATATTTAAAAAATTTATTTATTTAGTAATTAAATTATCCAATTTTTCTAATTTCATTTGATGACAATATATTTCACCTAAAGGACAGTGAGCGTCTGCTTCACCTAAAACTCGTCTAAATATTGGATTATTTTATCGGTTCGAACATTGAAGGCTCGCTCAATGTCAATGCATATTACAAGAAAATATTCCTTTGAAGTAGGTAATACCAAAGCCCCCCAGGCTTAAAACACTTGCACACAGTCCCATGACTTGAAGAGAGGTTTTAAAGGTTCATTTGAAAGAACAGTTACGTAGTCGTTAAACTTAAAACAAAAGTTGACTGGAAGACAAAAAAAAATTGAACATTCAATGCAAAATAGGTAAAATCGAGTGCTTGCACTTAAGGGATATCCTACTAAGTGTAAGGCATAATATTTAAATATATTGGGTCTTTGAATTTAAAATTTAATCTCAGTTCTTCTTGGCAGTACCTACACTTATTGATGTAAATTGGTAACATACCATTCCTTTGGTACCTAGACTTTTGCTTTCCACTGTAAGATAATAATTTGCAGTTTTAGAATGAAAATTCTATAACATACTAAAGATAGTAAATGAAATATAGATACTAAAGACAGCAAAAAATTTTAATATGAAATGAATAAACTACATAAAACTTATTTTTTGTATTAATTATTTATCGTGTTTTATAAATTCTCATTCAACGCTTCATTTCGACGCCTGCGTTCTATAACATTCTAAGTCGAAAAAGTCTGTTTTGAGTTATGAGCTCTCAAAGTTTTCATGCGATATACGACTATATGTATGTGTATTCTAAGTAGATTTTTCCCTATAACTTCGGAACGGATCGGCGCATCTTAACCAAATTTTGACAGTATTTAAGTTAGAGAACGTAGAATTTAGGAAGGGAGGAATGCATGGAAACAAGGTAAAGTTTCTGATTGTGGTCAACGTGGCGGCCT
The DNA here is from genome assembly GCA_958299815.1 of Sarcophaga carnaria. Classification (NCBI taxonomy): domain Eukaryota; kingdom Metazoa; phylum Arthropoda; class Insecta; order Diptera; family Sarcophagidae; genus Sarcophaga; species Sarcophaga carnaria. Next base: position 16,886 of record CATQJQ010000126.1, on the reverse strand, counting down.
CCAGGACGATCATTGTCTTGCTGTATTCAAGTTGACACGCAGCCTCCTCGTGGCCCCTTCTGGATGGCATTCTAGCACCCGCTATATGTTAACTAATGCGTGCAGCGAAGTCCAATCTCCTGGACGTTAAATTTGGGTTGTGCGTAGGGCTTGGAACCCACCACGTAAAAACAAATATCCAATGAAAACCAAAGCAAAATCCAATGAAGGATCCCCTCAAAAGTTGACGACCACGGCAGACGTATAAACGACTATGATTTACGTATTGGCACATGGAACGTACGCACCCTTTACAGGGTAGGCGCTTCCGCCCAGCTGGCGGATGTAGATGTAAATTAAATGTAGGACTGACATCACTGCCATACAGGAAATGCGATCGCCAGGACAAGGATGCAAAAGGCTTGCATCTTGCGATGTATACTACAGCTGCCATGAAGACAATCACGAATTTGGATGCGGATTATTGGTTAATAAGAGACTTCTTCACTTTGTCTCTGGGTTCACACCTGTGAACGAAAGAATAGCCACAATCCGCATCAAGGCAAAATTCTACAACATCAGCCTAATATGTGCTCACGCCCCGACGGAAGAAAAAGACGATGTGGTTAAGGATACCTTCTATGCTAAACTCGAGGACGTATACGATAAGTACCCGGCCCATGACGCCAAAATCGTCCTCGGGGATTTTAATGCGAAGGTCGGGCGGGAAGGTATCTTTGGCCCCACTGTCGGACAGTTCAGCCTCCACGCGAACATTACCTACAATGGTATGAGGCTGATCGATTTCGCCGCGGCGCGCAACATGGTAGTATGTAGCACCAGGTTTCAGCATCTTGACATCCATAAGGCCACTTGGATGTCCCCGATTGATCAACATCCAACCAGATTGATCACATTGTGATTGACGGAAGGCACGTCTCCAGTAAACTAGATGTGCGTTCATTCAGAGGTCCAAACATCGACTCGGACCACTACCTTGTTGCAGCCAAGTTCCGATTGCGCATTAGTGCCTCGAGGTCTGCGCGCTCTAGTACATTGCGAAACTGGACGTCAATAAGCTGCGATCACAAAGGACAACTGAGGCATTCTCCGCTCAACTCTCGGATAAGCTCCGTCGCTCCCCATCCAATCTCAGCGACATTGGTGGACTGTGGGCCAACATTTCCCACTTCGTTTCGAGCGCCCACCCCAACGAAATCAATGGTACGACGAGGAGTGTCGCGAGGCTGCTGCTGCCAAAAACGCCGCATACAAGAAAACGCTGCAGGCAGCCGCAACGCTAGCCATTGTCTAGAACTATGGAGAGAGGAGAATGGATTCGAGACGCCTTTTCAGACGCAAGAAGAGGGAGCAGGGAAGGCGTGAGCGCGAGGAAGTCGAGATGTATCTATGCAGGAATGATGCTCGAAAATTTTATCAAAAGGTTAAGCGTCTAACCGAAGGTTTTAAGCCCGGAGCGTCCTCCTGCAGAGATGAGAACGGAAACCTGATAACAGATTCGCAAGGGGTGCTGATGTTGAGGAGGACGATGACGACAACAATACCGCCTTTAGAGATGATGTTCCGAACCCGATCGACGATGACGGCGTGGAGATTCCGCCGCCTAGCCATGAAGAGGTCAAAGTCGCGATTATGCGTCTTAAAAACAATAAAGCGGCGGGTCCAGATGGCCTCCCCGCTGAATTGTTTAAGACCGGATGTAATGAGCTGGTAGGGCGCATGCACCAGCGTACTTACAAAATATGGCTAGAGGAAAGTATGCCCAACGATTGGAACCTCAGTGTCCTCTGTCTTGTCCTGAAAAAGCGAGACCCCACGATATGCACCAACTACAGGGGTATAAGCCTTCCCCCTATCGCATATAAGGTTCTTACAGGCGTATTGTGTGAACGACTGAACTCACTCCTCAAAACACTGATTGGACCTTATCAGTGGGGCTTCAGACCTGGCAAGTCCACCATCGACCAGATCTTCACACTACGCCAAATCCTGGAAGAGACCCACGAAAAACAAGTCGACACACGTTATCTTTTTGTCGACTATAAGGCAGCCTTCGATAGCCCCATAAGGGATCGTGTTTTTGCCGCAATGTCTGAGCTCCGTATACCTGCAAAGCTGATAAGGCTATGCAGAATGACGTTAAGCAATTCCTGCAGCTCCGTCAAGGTAGGAAAGGATCTCTCCGAACCTTTTGGTACCGTGCGAGGTTTCAGACAAGGCGACCCCTTATCATGCGACCTCTTCAACTTCGTCATGGAGAGTGTTCTGAGAAAGGCGGGAGTGCATCGCAGTGGCACTATTTTTCAAAAAAGTGTCCAGTTGCTTGCGTGCGCTGACGACATTGACATCATAGGGCGTACCAAGCGAGATGTTACTGCTGCCTTTAGTGCTATTGAACGGGAGTCTAGTAAGATGGGTCAGGCAGTAAATGAGGGCAAAACAAAGTATATGTTATCGACAAGTAGAGACGCGCGGCGTATTGATTCTCAGATTACGGCCGATAACTATACTTTTGAGACGGTCAAGGAATTCATCTATCTTGGCTCCGCCGTTACCACCAGAAATGATGTCAGTCTGGAGATCAAGCGTAGGATCACTCTTGCCAACAGGTGCTACTATGGTCTCAATAGGCAATTGAGTAGCAGAGACCTCTCGTGCGATAAAACTAACACTTTACAAGACACTCATCTTAGACGTGCTTCTTTATGGCGCAGAGGTATGGACGCTATTAAGTACAGATGCAGCAGCTTCGAGAGTGTTCGAAAGAAAAGTACTACGCAAGATCTTCGGTCCGGTGCGAGTAGGCGATGATTTCCGTATCCGATACAACAGTGAGCTGTATGAGCTCCTCAACGACATAACGTTGTACAACGTATTAATATCCAGCGGCTGCGCTGGCTCGGTCATGTCGTTCGAATGGAGGAGGATGCTCCGGCGAGACGGGTATTTGATGCGGGAATCTGCCGAAGTCGGCGAAGAGGACGGCCTTGCATCCATTGGAAGGACCAAATCGAGGAAGCCCTGCCATCGATTGGTGTGGCCAACTGGCGTAGGCGCGCACGAAGCAGAGGAAGGATGTGTTGCGGCAGGCCGAAATCCGTTAAACGGGTTGTTATGGCGAATTAAGTAAGCAAGTAATGTAGAATTTAAAAATGCAAGAACATCAAAAACGTTTTAAGTACACTTAGAACGTTATAGAATGGAGGCGTCGATTTATACTCGATTACTTAGGAGAGTTTATGAGCATAATTTTTTAAAGTACTGGTTAAAATAGTCTGTGAGCTTCTGTATATAGTTATACACTTTAAGCATTTCAAATAACACTTTTAAATTCTAATAAATAAATTAACTTATGCTTTTATAAAACTATTTGGGAAATAAAGTAAACTGTCCTTTAGGTGAAGAAGCGGTAGATAACGTTGACGATGTTATCCAGTTTAGTGGTCTGTTCTTAATACTGTTTACGCTGGTCAGTCGAAATTTAAGTTACTGGTGTAAATACGCTTATGTGGATTGTAAATAAGAAAAGAAAAGAGAGGAAAATAAAGAAAAGGATTGAGACTTATTCTCGATCAACCCCCAAATATTTTAAAATATTATTGATTTTTTCTCTCTCGGCTTAAATTAAAATATTTTGTTTAATTTACTCTGCACCCCCCGATACAAGCTGTCCTAATCTAGCCAGATTAAGTCTATCATTTCAGAATCGTAAAGAGACAGCCATATTGGCTCCATATTGAAATTATAATACAAGGAGTTCTACTGTATTTTATTTTGGAGATTTATCCCCCTAACCCTACACAAACATAAATTAAATTAAATTAAATTAAAAATAAATTCAAAGGTGTGTATTTGAATTTTTAAGTGCGAAAGTGATTAAAGAATTGCAAAAGTGTAAGAATATAAAGTGAAAAATATTGTGTAAAAGAAAAAGAAGAGCCAAAAGTGTGCATTGTTGTTGCTTTGCTTCAAAGCAATATAAATATTGTTCCTCTCTTTGTGAAAGCAATAAGTACTGAAGTGTTGTTGTTTAGTATACTTTTTTTTGTAAGTAAAGATATTATTGCTTTCCACGCGATTTTCAATGAGTTATTTGATTATTGACTGTATTTATGTCGTTTTTTTCACGTAATTTGGCAGTTTTGCTGTGAAACTTATATTCTTGCACTAAGTAAAAGTGATTTGAAATATTTATTTGGAAAGAGTTCGATACCTTTCTAAAGTATTTAATTTTGATATTTTTGATTATTTTATACATTATATTATTTTATATATTATACTTCTTTTATATACCATTTGCCAATTTTAATATTTTCTGTTTCGAACGTTATTTCGTTGTTCGGTTGAACATTTTAAATCGTTTTATTTTTCTTAAATTTCTCGTGCCGGAATTTCGCGTAATAACCTTTGAAGTCCCTTGTGAGTAGTATGTTTATGGCGTTTCTGGGTCACTTTTTCCATACAAATTTGGGATCATCCCTTCGCTACAGCCGGTCATTTTCGGTTAGTCGATAGGTTTGTAACATGTATTGTGAAAAGGTAATGCTTTTTAATATATATATATTTATATGTGTGTGTGTGTTATAGTTGGTTGAGTGATAGGTATGTAACATTTGTTTGTTGTTGTTGTGATACGTTTATGACGGTTGTTTTATGGCTTCATATTTTTGTTTTGAAAAGTAAGCTAAATATTTTTTAGGTATGTAACTTATATTAGAGAGAGATGTAGGGTTATGTAGGGTGATTGTGATGCGTTTATGCCGGTTGTTTAGTTTATTCAATGCAAAACGTATATCAAGTTACACACTGTTTGGCGCCTGTAAGCAAAAAAATATTTCATATATTTTTCATTATCATATTTGATCTGCTCAATTCTCATGCTTTACATATAGGTGCGATTAATGTTGGAATAAAAAAATGTTTAATTTGTTTTATTTTTATAAAAGTGCATTTATTAAAAGTTAAAAACATATAGTCACAGTTTATTCAATACAAAACGCATATCCAGTTACAAACTGTTTTGGCGCGTGTAGGCAAAAAAATATTTCATGTTTTTCATTGTGATATTAGATCTGCTAAATTCACATGCTTTACATATAGGTGTGATTAATGTTGGAATAAAAAAATTTTTAATTTGTTTTATTTTTATAAAAGTGCATTTATTAAAAGTTAAAAACATATAGTCACAGTTTATTCAATGCAAAACGCATATCAAGGTATATACTGTTCTGGCGCATGTAGGCAAAAAAAATATTTCATTGTGATATTAGATCTGCTGAATTCCCACGCTTTATCAGGTGTGATTAATGTTGAAATAAAAAAATGTTTAATTTGTTTTATTTTTATATTAATATTTTTATTGGAAAAAAAATATTATTCTAAAACTTATACTAACTACATTTCTTATGATTATTTTTATTGTGATATTTGATTTGCTGAATTCTCACGCTTTACCATAATGCTAACATAAAAAAAGGGTTTAATTTGTTTTATTTTCCATAAAAATTTGGGAGCATACATTGCTGTAAAAGACTGTATTCTTTATATTTTTATGTGATTTAATGTTGAATAAATAGGAACGTGTTCTTATTGTACAAAGCTGAGAGTTTTTGAATTTAATTAACTTTTTACATAAAAATTTTGAAATCGTCGCGGACACTGCTAAATTTTGTTCATATGCAGTGTTACTGCTGTTGTTAACTTTAATTGATATAAATTTGTTATAATGTTTTATTTTGCTGACTTTAACTATTTAAAATTCAAGTTAAATTTTTATTAAGAGTTTGTCGATAAATACAACCAAAAAGAATAAAATAAAATAAATGTTTTGTTGTTGTTTTAATTACAATGAAAAAGAATGAAATAAAATGAAAAAATAAATATTTTGCTAATTGCTGTTTAGATAAAATTAGAATAAAATTATTGTTGTTTAAATAGATCTTCTGATTTTGGTGAGGGTTGGTCCTCCCCGGTTGAGTGATAGGTATATAACATTTGTTAGAGAGAGTTAGAGAGGTTAGGGTTATGCAAGGTGATTGCGATGCGTTTATGCCAGTTGTTTTATAGTTTAATTTTTTTTTTGAAAAATAAGCTAAATGTTTTTTGTGGTTTAGGAAATACTCAGTTCTATGATTAATATAAGTGTGATCAATACTGAAATAGAAAAAAGTTAATTTTTTTATTTTTTTATTGAAATAAATAATTTTGGTTAGGAATTTTAAAGTACGGTTTTCTTGTTTTCAAAAATGGTTTTATTGAAAAAATAGTTTATTGCTTTGGTTAAAAATATTATATACATATACAGTGAAAGCTCCCTTTGCGGACAGCTCTTATACGCAGACATCTCTATTAAAGGGACAAAACTTAAATCTCTAGAAGCGTTTGCATAAATCCAACCGAATTACATTCCCTATAATGAACGCTCCCATAACCGTAAGCGGACAGGAAAAAAATACTTTCTTTGAAAAAAGTTCTAATAAGCGGACAATAAAAAAAAAATTAAAATTAAATTAAACATGAAGAGTTTAAAAAACCTAGTGAAAATTTCGAACAATTGTACACTAAATTGTTTTCAGTGTGATTACCGTGTCTGTTTTTCAGTTACGTTATACGTTATACATTAAAAAAGGGTGCAAACAAAAATTTTTGTTATTCCCCTTCTAAGAATAAAATTGCAATACACAAGTCAGTCTACATTCATATACAGAATTTATTAAAGTTTTCAAAAGAAGACTACACAGCATATGAACACTTAAAGTATTTAGAATACTATTATGGAGAGCAAATTATGAAAGAAAATTAAGTAAAGTTTAACCAAAAAAATATTCTGGATTTTTTTAAGTTACCCGAAATACTTGTTCATGAGTGCATGGCGGCAAATATCACCAGAAAACACTAAACAAAACTGGTACATTGAATGCTATTTAGGTTAAATGGTATGCTTGACCTACTAAATATAATTAATAACATTTTTATATATTAGGCCTTTGAATTTTAAATTTACTCTGAATTCTTGTTAGGGGTACCTACACTTTTGCGGTGCTCAAATAAGGAGTCAGCAGAAACTTTTTCTTATTTTTTGCTTGTTTGTGAAAAAGATTAAAAATTTATTTGTTTTATAATAAAACAGAAATAAATTAATATAATAAGTATAAAAACTTTAATTATTTATACGAACTTTTGCTATAAATACATGTAATTGCTAAAATGTATAGCCGTACTAAGACTTTTGCTGTCCACTGTATATGACAGAAAAGTTTTCATTTTCAATAATTGAAGTTAGGTATTTTATTACTTCTTTAGGAGTAGACCGCATGTAAAAGAATTTGCAATAAAACCGTGTATATAGTTTTAATGTTATTTGAAAAAATCAATTATAATTAAAATAGTTGTGGTTTCAGAATTTACCACATGTATAATAAAATTTCCCTTAACTTATATAATATTGTTTATATGGTATATTTGCTCATACTAACTCTTTTACTTATTTTTATATTATTTATTTTAGTACACTATAGTATAATATATTATATAGTTCTTATTTTGACATGTACCTGACATCATGTTCAACACTTTTATAATTGGCAGTAGGAATGATTTGATTATATTCGTTTATTTTTAGCTGAATTGTTAATAGTCTCAAAACTAATATTATCATCTTGAAATGATTCGTATATATAATCATTCATTAATGAATACTTATTTAATTTATTCTTATTGATGCTTTCAAGTTTTTCAATTACACGATTTAAAGGTTTTGTTACAGGTTGAAATGTATCTTCTAATATATTTACCCTATCTGTATTATTAAATTTAATATTTTTTAATTTTTCTGGTTTTTACAATATCCTTTAATAAGTTAGTATTATTATTATTATTATTATTATTATTATTATTATTATTATTATTATTATTATTATTATTATTATTATTATTATTATTATTATTATTATTATTATTATTATTATTATTATTATCATTATTATTATTATTATTATTATTATTATTATTATTATTATTATTATTATCATTATTATTATTATTATTATTATTATTATTATTATTATTATTATTATTATTATTATTATTATTATTATTATTATTATTATTATTATTATTATTATTATTATTATTATTATTATTATTATTATTATTATTATTATTATTATTATTATTATTATTATTATTATTATTATTATTATTATTATTATTATTATTATTATTATTATTATTATTATTATTATTATTATTATTATTATTATTATTATTATTATTATTATTATTATTATTATTATTATTATTATTATTATTATTATTATTATTATTATTATTATTATTATTATTATTATTATTATTATTATTATTATTATTATTATTATTATTATTATTATTATTATTATTATTATTATTATTATTATTATTATTATTATTATTATTATTATTATTATTATTATTATTATTATTATTATTATTATTATTATTATTATTATTATTATTATTATTATTATTATTATTATTATTATTATTATTATTATTATTATTATTATTATTATTATTATTATTATTATTATTATTATTATTATTATTATTATTATTATTATTATTATTATTATTATTATTATTATTATTATTATTATTATTATTATTATTATTATTATTATTATTATTATTATTATTATTATTATTATTATTATTATTATTATTATTATTATTATTATTATTATTATTATTATTATTATTATTATTATTATTATTATTATTATTATTATTATTATTATTATTATTATTATTATTATTATTATTATTATTATTATTATTATTATTATTATTATTATTATTATTATTATTATTATTATTATTATTATTATTATTATTATTATTATTATTATTATTATTATTATTATTATTATTATTATTATTATTATTATTATTATTATTATTATTATTATTATTATTATTATTATTATTATTATTATTATTATTATTATTATTATTATTATTATTATTATTATTATTATTATTATTATTATTATTATTATTATTATTATTATTATTATTATTATTATTATTATTATTATTATTATTATTATTATTATTATTATTATTATTATTATTATTATTATTATTATTATTATTATTATTATTATTATTATTATTATTATTATTATTATTATTATTATTATTATTATTATTATTATTATTATTATTATTATTATTATTATTATTATTATTATTATTATTATTATTATTATTATTATTATTATTATTATTATTATTATTATTATTATTATTATTATTATTATTATTATTATTATTATTATTATTATTATTATTATTATTATTATTATTATTATTATTATTATTATTATTATTATTATTATTATTATTATTATTATTATTATTATTATTATTATTATTATTATTATTATTATTATTATTATTATTATTATTATTATTATTATTATTATTATTATTATTATTATTATTATTATTATTATTATTATTATTATTATTATTATTATTATTATTATTATTATTATTATTATTATTATTATTATTATTATTATTATTATTATTATTATTATTATTATTATTATTATTATTATTATTATTATTATTATTATTATTATTATTATTATTATTATTATTATTATTATTATTATTATTATTATTATTATTATTATTATTATTATTATTATTATTATTATTATTATTATTATTATTATTATTATTATTATTATTATTATTATTATTATTATTATTATTATTATTATTATTATTATTATTATTATTATTATTATTATTATTATTATTATTATTATTATTATTATTATTATTATTATTATTATTATTATTATTATTATTATTATTATTATTATTATTATTATTATTATTATTATTATTATTATTATTATTATTATTATTATTATTATTATTATTATTATTATTATTATTATTATTATTATTATTATTATTATTATTATTATTATTATTATTATTATTATTATTATTATTATTATTATTATTATTATTATTATTATTATTATTATTATTATTATTATTATTATTATTATTATTATTATTATTATTATTATTATTATTATTATTATTATTATTATTATTATTATTATTATTATTATTATTATTATTATTATTATTATTATTATTATTATTATTATTATTATTATTATTATTATTATTATTATTATTATTATTATTATTATTATTATTATTATTATTATTATTATTATTATTATTATTATTATTATTATTATTATTATTATTATTATTATTATTATTATTATTATTATTATTATTATTATTATTATTATTATTATTATTATTATTATTATTATTATTATTATTATTATTATTATTATTATTATTATTATTATTATTATTATTATTATTATTATTATTATTATTATTATTATTATTATTATTATTATTATTATTATTATTATTATTATTATTATTATTATTATTATTATTATTATTATTATTATTATTATTATTATTATTATTATTATTATTATTATTATTATTATTATTATTATTATTATTATTATTATTATTATTATTATTATTATTATTATTATTATTATTATTATTATTATTATTATTATTATTATTATTATTATTATTATTATTATTATTATTATTATTATTATTATTATTATTATTATTATTATTATTATTATTATTATTATTATTATTATTATTATTATTATTATTATTATTATTATTATTATTATTATTATTATTATTATTATTATTATTATTATTATTATTATTATTATTATTATTATTATTATTATTATTATTATTATTATTATTATTATTATTATTATTATTATTATTATTATTATTATTATTATTATTATTATTATTATTATTATTATTATTATTATTATTATTATTATTATTATTATTATTATTATTATTATTATTATTATTATTATTATTATTATTATTATTATTATTATTATTATTATTATTATTATTATTATTATTATTATTATTATTATTATTATTATTATTATTATTATTATTATTATTATTATTATTATTATTATTATTATTATTATTATTATTATTATTATTATTATTATTATTATTATTATTATTATTATTATTATTATTATTATTATTATTATTATTATTATTATTATTATTATTATTATTATTATTATTATTATTATTATTATTATTATTATTATTATTATTATTATTATTATTATTATTATTATTATTATTATTATTATTATTATTATTATTATTATTATTATTATTATTATTATTATTATTATTATTATTATTATTATTATTATTATTATTATTATTATTATTATTATTATTATTATTATTATTATTATTATTATTATTATTATTATTATTATTATTATTATTATTATTATTATTATTATTATTATTATTATTATTATTATTATTATTATTATTATTATTATTATTATTATTATTATTATTATTATTATTATTATTATTATTATTATTATTATTATTATTATTATTATTATTATTATTATTATTATTATTATTATTATTATTATTATTATTATTATTATTATTATTATTATTATTATTATTATTATTATTATTATTATTATTATTATTATTATTATTATTATTATTATTATTATTATTATTATTATTATTATTATTATTATTATTATTATTATTATTATTATTATTATTATTATTATTATTATTATTATTATTATTATTATTATTATTATTATTATTATTATTATTATTATTATTATTATTATTATTATTATTATTATTATTATTATTATTATTATTATTATTATTATTATTATTATTATTATTATTATTATTATTATTATTATTATTATTATTATTATTATTATTATTATTATTATTATTATTATTATTATTATTATTATTATTATTATTATTATTATTATTATTATTATTATTATTATTATTATTATTATTATTATTATTATTATTATTATTATTATTATTATTATTATTATTATTATTATTATTATTATTATTATTATTATTATTATTATTATTATTATTATTATTATTATTATTATTATTATTATTATTATTATTATTATTATTATTATTATTATTATTATTATTATTATTATTATTATTATTATTATTATTATTATTATTATTATTATTATTATTATTATTATTATTATTATTATTATTATTATTATTATTATTATTATTATTATTATTATTATTATTATTATTATTTATTATTATTATTATTATTATTATTATTATTATTATTATTATTATTATTATTATTATTATTATTATTATTATTATTATTATTATTATTATTATTAGTATTATTATTATTATTATTATTATTATTATTATTATTATTATTATTATTATTATTATTATTATTATTATTATTATTATATTATTTATTATTATTATTATTATTATTATTATTATTATTATTATTATTATTATTATTATTATTATTATTATTATTATTATTATTATTATTATTATTATTATTATTATTATTATTATTATTATTATTATTATTATTATTATTATTATTATTATTATTATTATTATTATTATTATTATTATTATTATTATTATTATTATTATTATATTATTATTATTATTATTATTATTATTATTATTATTATTATTATTATTATTATTATTATTATTATTATTATTATTATTATTATTATTATTATTATTATTATTATTATTATTATTATTATTATTATTATTATTATTATTATTATTATTATTATTATTATTATTATTATTATTATTATTATTATTATTATTATTATTATTATTATTTTATTATTATTATTATTATTATTATTATTATTATTATTATTATTATTATTATTATTATTATTATTATTATTATTATTATTATTATTATTATTATTTTATTATTATTATTATTATTATTATTATTATTATTATTATTATTATTATTATTATTATTATTATTATTATTATTATTATTATTATTATTATTATTATTATTATTATTATTATTATTATTATTATTATTATTATTATTATTATTATTATTATTATTATTATTATTATTATTATTATTATTATTATTATTATTATTATTATTATTATTATTATTATTATTATTATTATTATTATTATTATTATTATTATTATTATTATTATTATTATTATTATTATTATTATTATTATTATTATTATTATTATTATTATTATTATTATTATTATTATTATTATTATTATTATTATTATTATTATTATTATTATTATTATTATTATTATTATTATTATTATTATTATTATTATTATTATTATTATTATTATTATTATTATTATTATTATTATTATTATTATTATTATTATTATTATTATTATTATTATTATTATTATTATTATTATTATTATTATTATTATTATTATTATTATTATTATTATTATTATTATTATTATTATTATTATTATTATTATTATTATTATTATTATTATTATTATTATTATTATTATTATTATTATTATTATTATTATTATTATTATTATTATTATTATTATTATTATTATTATTATTATTATTATTATTATTATTATTATTATTATTATTATTATTATTATTATTATTATTATTATTATTATTATTATTATTATTATTATTATTATTATTATTATTATTATTATTATTATTATTATTATTATTATTATTATTATTATTATTATTATTATTATTATTATTATTATTATTATTATTATTATTATTATTATTATTATTATTATTATTATTATTATTATTATTATTATTATTATTATTATTATTATTATTATTATTATTATTATTATTATTATTATTATTATTATTATTATTATTATTATTATTATTATTATTATTATTATTATTATTATTATTATTATTATTATTATTATTATTATTATTATTATTATTATTATTATTATTATTATTATTATTATTATTATTATTATTATTATTATTATTATTATTATTATTATTATTATTATTATTATTATTATTATATTATTATTATTATTATTATTATTATTATTATTATTATTATTATTATTATTATTATTATTATTATTATTATTATTATTATTATTATTATTATTATTATTATTATTATTATTATTATTATTATTATTATTATTATTATTATTATTATTATTATTATTATTATTATTATTATTATTATTATTATTATTATTATTATTATTATTATTATTATTATTATTATTATTATTATTATTATTATTATTATTATTATTATTATTATTATTATTATTATTATTATTATTATTATTATTATTATTATTATTATTATTATTATTATTATTATTATTATTATTATTATTATTATTATTATTATTATTATTATTATTATTATTATTATTATTATTATTATTATTATTATTATTATTATTATTATTATTATTATTATTATTATTATTATTATTATTATTATTATTATTATTATTATTATTATTATTATTATTATTATTATTATTATTATTATTATTATTATTATTATTATTATTATTATTATTATTATTATTATTATTATTATTATTATTATTATTATTATTATTATTATATTATTATTATTATTATTATTATTATTATTATTATTATTATTATTATTATTATTATTATTATTATTATTATTATTATTATTATTATTATTATTATTATTATTATTATTATTATTATTATTATTATTATTATTATTATTATTATTATTATTATTATTATTATTATTATTATTATTATTATTATTATTATTATTATTATTATTATTATTATTATTATTATTATTATTATTATTATTATTATTATTATTATTATTATTATTATTATTATTATTATTATTATTATTATTATTATTATTATTATTATTATTATTATTATTATATTATTATTATTATTATTATTATTATTATTATTATTATTATTATTATTATTATTATTATTATTATTATTATTATTATTATTATTATTATTATTATTATTATTATTATTATTATTATATTATTATTATTATTATTATTATTATTATTATTATTATTATTATTATTATTATTATTATTATTATTATTATTATTATTATTATTATTATTATTATTATTATTATTATTATTATTATTATTATTATTATTATTATTATTATTATTATTATTATTATTATTATTATTATTATTATTATTATTATTATTATTATTATTATTATTATTATTATTATTATTATTATTATTATTATTATTATTATTATTATTATTATTATTATTATTATTATTATTATTATTATTATTATTATTATTATTATTATTATTATTATTATTATTATTATTATTATTATTATTATATTATTATTATTATTATTATTATTATTATTATTATTATTATTATTATTATTATTATTATTATTATTATTATTATTATTATTATTATTATTATTATTATTATTATTATTATTATTATTATTATTATTATTATTATTATTATTATTATTATTATTATTATTATTATTATTATTATTATTATTATTATTATTATTATTATTATTATTATTATTATTATTATTATTATTATTATTATTATTATTATTATTATTATTATTATTATTATTATTATTATTATTATTATTATTATTATTATTATTATTATTATTATTATTATTATTATTATTATTATTATTATTATTATTATTATTATTATTATTATTATTATTATTATTATTATTATTATTATTATTATTATTATTATTATTATTATTATTATTATTATTATTATTATTATTATTATTATTATTATTATTATTATTATTATTATTATTATTATTATTATTATTATTATTATTATTATTATTATTATTATTATTATTATTATTATTATTATTATTATTATTATTATTATTATTATTATTATTATTATTATTATTATTATTATTATTATTATTATTATTATTATTATTATTATTATTATTATTATTATTATTATTATTATTATTATTATTATTATTATTATTATTATTATTATTATTATTATTATTATTATTATTATTATTATTATTATTATTATTATTATTATTATTATTATTATTATTATTATTATTATTATTATTATTATTATTATTATTATTATTATTATTATTATTATTATTATTATTATTATTATTATTATTATTATTATTATTATTATTATTATTATTATTATTATTATTATTATTATTATTATTATTATTATTATTATTATTATTATTATTATTATTATTATTATTATTATTATTATTATTATTATTATTATTATTATTATTATTATTATTATTATTATTATTATTATTATTATTATTATTATTATTATTATTATTATTATTATTATTATTATTATTATTATTATTATTATTATTATTATTATTATTATTATTATTATTATTATTATTATTATTATTATTATTATTATTATTATTATTATATTATTATTATTATTATTATTATTATTTTATTATTATTATTATTATTATTATTATTATTATTATTATTATTATTATTATTATTATTATTATTATTATTATTATTATTATTATTATTATTATTATTATTATTATTATTATTATTATTATTATTATTATTATTATTATTATTATTATTATTATTATTATTATTATTATTATTATTATTATTATTATTATTATTATTATTATTATTATTATTATTATTATTATTATTATTATTATTATTATTATTATTATTATTATTATTATTATTATTATTATTATTATTATTATTATTATTATTATTATTATTATTATTATTATTATTATTATTATTATTATTATTATTATTATTATTTTATT
>CATQJQ010000124.1:137500-194535 GCA_958299815.1 Sarcophaga carnaria | reverse complement strand
TCTTATTAGACGTGAGTCTACAGTACAAACCCCAGGTCAAACATCCTCAACAAAACGAAATACGAAAAAATATTTGATCGGCGACTTCCTTAGATTTCTGGCCAAGACTCCGAGGGTAAATAAAATTGCCTTAAAATATTTCTCAAAAATCTGTCATTCGAAGTCGACTTGAAACTGGGACCTACAGTCATGTATAAAATTAAGTCACACACCACATAACATGTGAGAAGCTAGGGCGTAATCCTGTCTGAAGGGTTGTTATGTACAATTATGTATGTATGTATGCAGTTGATATATTCCCATTCCCATTGTGATAAAAAAGTAAATACACGTCGCCTAGTCGTAGAATCATCCATCCGGGTCTCATGTTGCAGCCGGATAGTCCTCTAATAAGATTATTTGCATGATATATGCTCAGGTACTTCTTTATCTTCCGCATGGAAAATATATCATTATGGGACCAACAACTCTTGGTCTGTTGTACATACATTAAAACCTTACAGTCAGGATTACAATCTAGTGTCTCATACCACTTATGTTGTGTGTATCAATTTCATACCTGAGTGGCGGGACCTACAGTTTAAAGTCGATTCCGAACGACAGATTTTTGAAAAACTTTTTCATGACAATTTTATTTACTTTCAGAGGTGTCTGACCTTGGGTTTGACACGTGGCCTCGCATCTAATGAGCCAACACGTTACCTAAGAGAATACGGCGACTTCTAGGCATATAATAGGCAATTAATATCCAAGTCTATACGGCTTGGTAGTACAGAAGAGCAATCCATCTTGGATTATAATCTGAAAGGGCTTTGAAAACAAGAACTACCACCGAAAAACCATCTGAAATGAAGTCGGCAAATATTATAAAGAACTTAACTTTTTAGCCTTCAACGGGCAAAACTGCTGACTCTATGCAAATAGCCAATGAGCCTAATGAAATACGATTTAAATAATACATGCCCTTGTACCAGCGCTCGTAAGGTATTTTATTTAAGAAAATATTAAAACTTAATAAATAAACCGGCGGTTGAATTATTATTCCTTAAATTTTAATATCAACGTTCATAAATTCGAGGTCGCTATAAAAACACTTACACTTTCCCCTTCTAAACCCTGCATCCTTAGATTCAACATGAAGGATAATAAACAATGAAAGGATTTTATTAATTGCAGACACTTATAATTTTGGTTTCTGCTATTGCTGCTACAACTACTACTGCCGCTCAATGTCTCAATGCAGAAATATCTCGTTGTCATCAACACGTGTTCAATTCAACAATACAAGAAGAAGTGCTTCAGCTAAGTCTCAAGCAAAGAAGAAGCAGAAGAAGACGAAGAAGTAAACAAAGTCTTATAGAAGCAGGATATGCTTGGCCCCGCACACAAACAAACAATCCAAAGCAATCCAAAGCAATGCCTTTTGAAATAAGAACCTTTACGACTCACAAGTAAACGAGTGGAATGAAATGAAATGGAAAGAAACTGCCAACGTCTGTACACACAAGGCAATGTAAGCAAATAAAGGAGTTTGCGAATGTTGTCAGCAACAATTGTAACAACAACAACAGAAGCAACAACAATAACAACAACTATTTATTTACTATTATTTATACCGGAAATACACATTTTGAGTCGCCTGAAAAGGAATGCGGCATTACGGAATGCGCGTTCGCATTCACATTTTCATTTTGAGTGGCTGTAAAGCCAGGATATAAAAGCACTTAAGGACTCTTCCTTTTTTCTCCTCTTCTCTCACTCGTTAAAAAGCAAAATTATATAAAAAAAGAGAAAAGAAAACTTTGTTAAGAAGACATAGAACTAAAACACAAAACAAAACATAAATGCTTTAAGAAATTAAATAATAAATCCTTAGGAATTCATAAAGCAATTCAATTTATTACCTCGTGGAGTTAGAAAGAGAATAAAAACTTCTCTCTTTTCCGAAAATTAATGGACCTTAATATACAGAAGCAATAAGTTTTAATAGCTACAGCTACAAGTTCCAACAAAAATTATTAAAAATTTATTAAATTTAATAAAAAAAAAAAGAAAACATTTAAGGAAATGCAAGGTAAACTGACTAAATGGATTAGTCAGAGATGAAACATATTTCAGTTTTGGTCATAATCTACGTTAGTTTCTTATTCAACCCTCAATCTCACGAAGATTGGTTTAAATAAGTGAATCCAAAGTACACTGCAAATTGGCTATTAAGCCTCCAAGTAGTGGACTGTAGTTGTGGGCGATGTAATTGAAACTCTGCAATTATCGACGTGTCTCAGTCTACGTTAGTTTCTCATTCGAGTAGATGCTTTTGCAAACCACCTGGAGAATCTCTTCACACCAAATGACATTACTGCTCATATCTGCCCATCAAACATAAGCAACACTGGTAACGCACCCATAAAACTCCGGCTTGCTCACGTACAGGCCGCTTTTAAAAGCCTTGACGTGAAAAAGTCGGCAGGGCCCGATGGTATTACAGGCTCAATGTTAGTCAACTTACCAACTATTGCTATAAAAATTGTACTATTCCTATTTAACGCAATGTTAAGAAATGGCTACTTCCTACTATCTTGGAGGATATTTACAATTGTTATGATTCCAAAGCCTGGAAAAGATGCTAGTCAAATTACATCATATACACCAATTAGCTTGCTATCAATATTATCAAAAGTGTTCGAGAAAATTCTTCTCCAAAGCTTAGCCACGTTCCTTGGCGAACGGCAAATTATTTCCGAACATCAGTTTGGATTTCGAGCTAATCACGGTACCATTGAGCAGGTTCATAGGATCGTCACTATAATTAGATCGGCATTTGAAAAGAAACAATATTGTTCAGCTCTTTTTATCGACATCTCACAAGCATTCGATAAGGTTTGGCATGATGGTCTACTCAGCAAAATAACACGACTAGTCCCCGAGAACACACACAAACTTCTTAAAAGCTATTTAACTGATAGAACTTTTAAGGTCAAATTGAAGGACGAACTCTCTACACCAAAAAAATCTCTGCAGGTGTCCCCCAGGGAAGTATACTAGGTCCTATTCTATATTTAATTTATAAAGGGTGTTTTTTACCGAGGTATAGAACTTTAAGTTGGCATTACTTTTCAAGATGGCGACCGATTTAACAGCTGTCAAGTGATTTATTCTCAGTTTGGTTTGGCAATTCATCATGAATAGACTCACGCCTGAACAACGCTTGCAAATAGTGCAATTTTATTTCGAAAACAATGGTTCTGTGTGGAAACGAGATTACCGTTGTTCCCGATTTTCATAAGCGAATTTTGTTTAGTGATGAAGCGCACTTCTGTTTGAATGGCTACGTCAACAAACAAAACTGCCGCATTTGGAGTGAAGGTAATCCTCAAGTGTATGTGGAAACACCGTTACATCCAGAAAAACTGACTGGTGGAATCATTGGTCCGTACTTTTTCAAAAACGATGGTGGCCAGAACGTTACAGTCAATGGTGAACGGTATAGAGCCATGATTACTAACTTTTTCATTACTGAATTGAATAACCCTGATGTCCAGGAGATGTGGTTTCAATAAGACGGCGCAACATGTCACACAGCTCGTGCCATAATAGATTTATAGAAAGCCACGTTTGGTGACCGCCTAATTTCACGTTTTGGACCTGTGATCTTGTGATTTAACACCGCTAGACTACTTTCTGTGGGGCTATGTAAAGTCATTGGTCTATGCGGTAAAGCCACAAACGCTTGACCATTTGGAAGACAACATTCGCCGTATTATTGCCGATATACGGCCACAAATGTTGGAAAAAGTCATCGAAAATTGGACGTCCAGATTGGACTACATCCGCGCCAGCCGTGGCGGTCATATGCCAGAAATCATATTTAAAATGTAATGCCACAAGATTATCTTTCGGATAAATAAAATTCATGTCAATCGAATAATCCATCGTTGTTTTATTGCAACTTAAAGTTCTATACCTCTATAAAAACACCCTTTATATCAGACATGCCCACAAATCCTAACACATACACATCATTTATAAGCATAAACAAGGACCCGAAGGTAGCTTCAACACAACTGCAGTCGCACATATACGATTTGGAAAAATGGTTTGAAAAGTGGAGAATAAAGGTGAATCCATCTAGTGTGCTCATGTAACCTTCACACTCAGAAGACAAGACTGCCCACAAATAAAAATAAATAATATTGATGTCCCTGTTGAAAATCACTTCAAATACCTGGGAGTCCACTTAGAGCGGCGTCTAACATGGTCCCGCCACATCGAGCCCAAATTAGCGGCCATTAAGCTGAAACCCGCTCAAATGCACTGGATTATTGGTGCTAATTTAACACTAGACCTTGAATACAAGGTTCTTTTATACAAATGCATGTATGTCGTAAGAGCTTGGACTGTCTTCTTTGTAATTTTAAAACGTTAGACGCGCAAGCACTGCCCCAAAGCTGAATGCCGTAGGTCAATATTGGCTTTGTCTTGTATAATATGTATATTCTATTCTATTCTATTCTATTCTATTCTATTCTATTCTATTCTATTCTATTCTATTCTATTCTATTCTATTCTATTCTATTCTATTCTATTCTATTCTATTCTATTCTATTCTATTCTATTCTATTCTATTCTATTCTATTCTATTCTATTCTATTCTATTCTATTCTATTCTATTCTATTCTATTCTATTCTATTCTATTCTATTCTATTCTATTCTATTCTATTCTATTCTATTCTATTCTATTCTATTCTATTCTATTCTATTCTATTCTATTCTATTCTATTCTATTCTATTCTATTCTATTCTATTCTATTCTATTCTATTCTATTCTATTCTATTCTATTCTATTCTATTCTATTCTATTCTATTCTATTCTATTCTATTCTATTCTATTCTATTCTATTCTATTCTATTCTATTCTATTCTATTCTATTCTATTCTATTCTATTCTATTCTATTCTATTCTATTCTATTCTATTCTATTCTATTCTATTCTATTCTATTCTATTCTATTCTATTCTATTCTATTCTATTCTATTCTATTCTATTCTATTCTATTCTATTCTATTCTATTCTATTCTATTCTATTCTATTCTATTCTATTCTATTCTATTCTATTCTATTCTATTCTATTCTATTCTATTCTATTCTATTCTATTCTATTCTATTCTATTCTATTCTATTCTATTCTATTCTATTCTATTCTATTCTATTCTATTCTATTCTATTCTATTCTATTCTATTCTATTCTATTCTATTCTATTCTATTCTATTCTATTCTATTCTATTCTATTCTATTCTATTCTATTCTATTCTATTCTATTCTATTCTATTCTATTCTATTCTATTCTATTCTATTCTATTCTATTCTATTCTATTCTATTCTATTCTATTCTATTCTATTCTATTCTATTCTATTCTATTCTATTCTATTCTATTCTATTCTATTCTATTCTATTCTATTCTATTCTATTCTATTCTATTCTATTCTATTCTATTCTATTCTATTCTATTCTATTCTATTCTATTCTATTCTATTCTATTCTATTCTATTCTATTCTATTCTATTCTATTCTATTCTATTCTATTCTATTCTATTCTATTCTATTCTATTCTATTCTATTCTATTCTATTCTATTCTATTCTATTCTATTCTATTCTATTCTATTCTATTCTATTCTATTCTATTCTATTCTATTCTATTCTATTCTATTCTATTCTATTCTATTCTATTCTATTCATTCTATTCTATTCTATTCTATTCTATTCTATTCTATTCTATTCTATTCTATTCTATTCTATTCTATTCTATTCTATTCTATTCTATTCTATTCTATTCTATTCTATTCTATTCTATTCTATTCTATTCTATTCTATTCTATTCTATTCTATTCTATTCTATTCTATTCTATTCTATTCTATTCTATTCTATTCTATTCTATTCTATTCTATTCTATTCTATTCTATTCTATTCTATTCTATTCTATTCTATTCTATTCTATTCTATTCTATTCTATTCTATTCTATTCTATTCTATTCTATTCTATTCTATTCTATTCTATTCTATTCTATTCTATTCTATTCTATTCTATTCTATTCTATTCTATTCTATTCTATTCTATTCTATTCTATTCTATTCTATTCTATTCTATTCTATTCTATTCTATTCTATTCTATTCTATTCTATTCTATTCTATTCTATTCTATTCTATTCTATTCTATTCTATTCTATTTCTATTCTATTCTATTCTATTCTATTCTATTCTATTCTATTCTATTCTATTCTATTCTATTCTATTCTATTCTATTCTATTCTATTCTATTCTATTCTATTCTATTCTATTCTATTCTATTCTATTCTATTCTATTCTATTCTATTCTATTCTATTCTATTCTATTCTATTCTATTCTATTCTATTCTATTCTATTCTATTCTATTCTATTCTATTCTATTCTATTCTATTCTATTCTATTCTATTCTATTCTATTCTATTCTATTCTATTCTATTCTATTCTATTCTATTCTATTCTATTCTATTCTATTCTATTCTATTCTATTCTATTCTATTCTATTCTATTCTATTCTATTCTATTCTATTCTATTCTATTCTATTCTATTCTATTCTATTCTATTCTATTCTATTCTTATTCTATTCTATTCTATTCTATTCTATTCTATTCTATTCTATTCTATTCTATTCTATTCTATTCTATTCTATTCTATTCTATTCTATCTATTCTATTCTATTCTATTCTATTCTATTCTATTCTATTCTATTCTATTCTATTCTATTCTATTCTATTCTATTCTATTCTATTCTATTCTATTCTATTCTATTCTATTCTATTCTATTCTATTCTATTCTATTCTATTCTATTCTTCTATTCTATTCTATTCTATTCTATTCTATTCTATTCTATTCTATTCTATTCTATTCTATTCTATTCTATTCTATTCTATTCTATTCTATTCTATTCTATTCTATTCTATTCTATTCTATTCTATTCTATTCTATTCTATTCTATTCTATTCTATTCTATTCTATTCTATTCTATCTATTCTATTCTATTCTATTCTATTCTATTCTATTCTATTCTATTCTATTCTATTCTTCTATTCTATTCTATTCTATTCTATTCTATTCTATTCTATTCTATTCTATTCTATTCTATTCTATTCTATTCTATTCTATTCTATTCTATTCTATTCTATTCTATTCTATTCTATTCTATTCTATTCTATTCTATTCTATTCTATTCTATTCTATTCTATTCTATTCTATTCTATTCTATTCTATTCTATTCTATTCTATTCTATTCTATTCTATTCTATTCTATTCTATTCTATTCTATTCTATTCTATTCTATTCTATTCTATTCTATTCTATTCTATTCTATTCTATTCTATTCTATTCTATTCTATTTCTATTCTATTCTATTCTATTCTATTCTATTCTATTCTATTCTATTCTATTCTATTCTATTCTATTCTATTCTATTCTATTCTATTCTATTCTATTCTATTCTATTCTATTCTATTCTATTCTATTCTATTCTATTCTATTCTATTCTATTCTATTCTATTCTATTCTATTCTATTCTATTCTATTCTATCTATTCTATTCTATTCTATTCTATTCTATTCTATTCTATTCTATTCTATTCTATTCTATTCTATTCTATTCTATTCTATTCTATTCTATTCTATTCTATTCTATTCTATTCTATTCTATTCTATTCTATTCTATTCTATTCTATTCTATTCTATTCTATTCTATTCTATTCTATTCTATTCTATTCTATTCTATTCTATTCTATTCTATTCTATTCTATTCTATTCTATTCTATTCTATTCTATTCTATTCTATTCTATTCTATTCTATTCTATTCTATTCTATTCTATTCTATTCTATTCTATTCTATTCTATTCTATTCTATTCTATTCTATTCTATTCTATTCTATTCTATTCTATTCTATTCTATTCTATTCTATTCTATTCTATTCTATTCTATTCTATTCTATTCTATTCTATTCTATTCTATTCTATTCTATTCTATTCTATTCTATTCTATTCTATTCTATTCTATTCTATTCTATTTCTATTCTATTCTATTCTATTCTATTCTATTCTATTCTATTCTATTCTATTCTATTCTATTCTATTCTATTCTATTCTCTATTCTATTCTATTCTATTCTATTCTATTCTATTCTATTCTATTCTATTCTATTCTATTCTATTCTATTCTATTCTATTCTATTCTATTCTATTCTATTCTATTCTATTCTATTCTATTCTATTCTATTCTATTCTATTCTATTCTATTCTATTCTATTCTATTCTATTCTATTCTATTCTATTCTATTCTATTCTATTCTATTCTATTCTATTCTATTCTATTCTATTCTATTCTATTCTATTCTATTCTATTCTATTCTATTCTATTTCTATTCTATTCTATTCTATTCTCTTCTATTCTATTCTATTCTATTCTATTCTATTCTATTCTATTCTATTCTATTCTATTCTATTCTATTCTATTCTATTCTATTCTATTCTCTTCTATTCTATTCTATTCTATTCTATTCTCTTCTATTCTCTTCTATTCTCTTCTATTCTATTCTCTTCTATTCTATTCTATTCTATTCTATTCTATTCTATTCTATTCTATTCTATTCTATTCTATTCTATTCTATTCTATTCTATTCTATTCTATTCTATTCTATTCTATTCTATTCTATTCTATTCTATTCTATTCTATTCTATTCTATTCTATTCTATTCTCTTCTATTCTATTCTATTCTATTCTATTCTCTTCTATTCTATTCTATTCTATTCTATTCTATTCTATTCTCTTCTATTCTATTCTATTCTATTCTATTCTATTCTATTCTATTCTATTCTATTCTATTCTATTCTATTCTATTCTATTCTATTCTATTCTATTCTATTCTATTTCTATTCTATTCTATTCTATTCTATTCTATTCTATTCTATTCTATTCTATTCTATTCTATTCTATTCTATTCTATTCTATTCTATTCTATTCTATTCTATTCTATTCTATTCTATTCTATTCTATTCTATTCTATTCTATTCTATTCTATTCTATTCTATTCTATTCTATTCTATTCTATTCTATTCTATTCTATTCTATTCTATTCTATTCTATTCTATTCTATTCTATTCTATTCTATTCTATTCTATTCTATTCTATTCTATTCTATTCTATTCTATTCTATTCTATTCTATTCTATTCTATTCTATTCTATTCTATTCTATTCTATTCTATTCTATTCTATTCTATTCTATTCTATTCTATTCTATTCTATTCTATTCTATTCTATTCTATTCTATTCTATTCTATTCTATTCTATTCTATTCTATTCTATTCTATTCTATTCTATTCTATTCTATTCTATTCTATTCTATTCTATTCTATTCTATTCTATTCTATTCTATTCTATTCTATTCTATTCTATTCTATTCTATTCTATTCTATTCTATTCTATTCTATTCTATTCTATTCTATTCTATTCTATTCTATTCTATTCTATTCTATTCTATTCTATTCTATTCTATTCTATTCTATTCTATTCTATTCTATTCTATTCTATTCTATTCTATTCTATTCTATTCTATTCTATTCTATTCTATTCTATTCTATTCTATTCTATTCTATTCTATTCTATTCTATTCTATTCTATTCTATTCTATTCTATTCTATTCTATTCTATTCTATTCTATTCTATTCTATTCTATTCTATTCTATTCTATTCTATTCTATTCTATTCTATTCTATTCTATTCTATTCTATTCTATTCTATTCTATTCTATTCTATTCTATTCTATTCTATTCTATTCTATTCTATTCTATTCTATTCTATTCTATTCTATTCTATTCTATTCTATTCTATTCTATTCTATTCTATTCTATTCTATTCTATTCTATTCTATTCTATTCTATTCTATTCTATTCTATTCTATTCTATTCTATTCTATTCTATTCTATTCTATTCTATTCTATTCTATTCTATTCTATTCTATTCTATTCTATTCTATTCTATTCTATTCTATTCTATTCTATTCTATTCTATTCTATTCTATTCTATTCTATTCTATTCTATTCTATTCTATTCTATTCTATTCTATTCTATTCTATTCTATTCTATTCTATTCTATTCTATTCTATTCTATTCTATTCTATTCTATTCTATTCTATTCTATTCTATTCTATTCTATTCTATTCTATTCTATTCTATTCTATTCTATTCTATTCTATTCTATTCTATTCTATTCTATTCTATTCTATTCTATTCTATTCTATTCTATTCTATTCTATTCTATTCTATTCTATTCTATTCTATTCTATTCTATTCTATTCTATTCTATTCTATTCTATTCTATTCTATTCTATTCTATTCTATTCTATTCTATTCTATTCTATTCTATTCTATTCTATTCTATTCTATTCTATTCTATTCTATTCTATTCTATTCTATTCTATTCTATTCTATTCTATTCTATTCTATTCTATTCTATTCTATTCTATTCTATTCTATTCTATTCTATTCTATTCTATTCTATTCTATTCTATTCTATTCTATTCTATTCTATTCTATTCTATTCTATTCTATTCTATTCTATTCTATTCTATTCTATTCTATTCTATTCTATTCTATTCTATTCTATTCTATTCTATTCTATTCTATTCTATTCTATTCTATTCTATTCTATTCTATTCTATTCTATTCTATTCTATTCTATTCTATTCTATTCTATTCTATTCTATTCTATTCTATTCTATTCTATTCTATTCTATTCTATTCTATTCTATTCTATTCTATTCTATTCTATTCTATTCTATTCTATTCTATTCTATTCTATTCTATTCTATTCTATTCTATTCTATTCTATTCTATTCTATTCTATTCTATTCTATTCTATTCTATTCTATTCTATTCTATTCTATTCTATTCTATTCTATTCTATTCTATTCTATTCTATTCTATTCTATTCTATTCTATTCTATTCTATTCTATTCTATTCTATTCTATTCTATTCTATTCTATTCTATTCTATTCTATTCTATTCTATTCTATTCTATTCTATTCTATTCTATTCTATTCTATTCTATTCTATTCTATTCTATTCTATTCTATTCTATTCTATTCTATTCTATTCTATTCTATTCTATTCTATTCTATTCTATTCTATTCTATTCTATTCTATTCTATTCTATTCTATTCTATTCTATTCTATTCTATTCTATTCTATTCTATTCTATTCTATTCTATTCTATTCTATTCTATTCTATTCTATTCTATTCTATTCTATTCTATTCTATTCTATTCTATTCTATTCTATTCTATTCTATTCTATTCTATTCTATTCTATTCTATTCTATTCTATTCTATTCTATTCTATTCTATTCTATTCTATTCTATTCTATTCTATTCTATTCTATTCTATTCTATTCTATTCTATTCTATTCTATTCTATTCTATTCTATTCTATTCTATTCTATTCTATTCTATTCTATTCTATTCTATTCTATTCTATTCTATTCTATTCTATTCTATTCTATTCTATTCTATTCTATTCTATTCTATTCTATTCTATTCTATTCTATTCTATTCTATTCTATTCTATTCTATTCTATTCTATTCTATTCTATTCTATTCTATTCTATTCTATTCTATTCTATTCTATTCTATTCTATTCTATTCTATTCTATTCTATTCTATTCTATTCTATTCTATTCTATTCTATTCTATTCTATTCTATTCTATTCTATTCTATTCTATTCTATTCTATTCTATTCTATTCTATTCTATTCTATTCTATTCTATTCTATTCTATTCTATTCTATTCTATTCTATTCTATTCTATTCTATTCTATTCTATTCTATTCTATTCTATTCTATTCTATTCTATTCTATTCTATTCTATTCTATTCTATTCTATTCTATTCTATTCTATTCTATTCTATTCTATTCTATTCTATTCTATTCTATTCTATTCTATTCTATTCTATTCTATTCTATTCTATTCTATTCTATTCTATTCTATTCTATTCTATTCTATTCTATTCTATTCTATTCTATTCTATTCTATTCTATTCTATTCTATTCTATTCTATTCTATTCTATTCTATTCTATTCTATTCTATTCTATTCTATTCTATTCTATTCTATTCTATTCTATTCTATTCTATTCTATTCTATTCTATTCTATTCTATTCTATTCTATTCTATTCTATTCTATTCTATTCTATTCTATTCTATTCTATTCTATTCTATTCTATTCTATTCTATTCTATTCTATTCTATTCTATTCTATTCTATTCTATTCTATTCTATTCTATTCTATTCTATTCTATTCTATTCTATTCTATTCTATTCTATTCTATTCTATTCTATTCTATTCTATTCTATTCTATTCTATTCTATTCTATTCTATTCTATTCTATTCTATTCTATTCTATTCTATTCTATTCTATTCTATTCTATTCTATTCTATTCTATTCTATTCTATTCTATTCTATTCTATTCTATTCTATTCTATTCTATTCTATTCTATTCTATTCTATTCTATTCTATTCTATTCTATTCTATTCTATTCTATTCTATTCTATTCTATTCTATTCTATTCTATTCTATTCTATTCTATTCTATTCTATTCTATTCTATTCTATTCTATTCTATTCTATTCTATTCTATTCTATTCTATTCTATTCTATTCTATTCTATTCTATTCTATTCTATTCTATTCTATTCTATTCTATTCTATTCTATTCTATTCTATTCTATTCTATTCTATTCTATTCTATTCTATTCTATTCTATTCTATTCTATTCTATTCTATTCTATTCTATTCTATTCTATTCTATTCTATTCTATTCTATTCTATTCTATTCTATTCTATTCTATTCTATTCTATTCTATTCTATTCTATTCTATTCTATTCTATTCTATTCTATTCTATTCTATTCTATTCTATTCTATTCTATTCTATTCTATTCTATTCTATTCTATTCTATTCTATTCTATTCTATTCTATTCTATTCTATTCTATTCTATTCTATTCTATTCTATTCTATTCTATTCTATTCTATTCTATTCTATTCTATTCTATTCTATTCTATTCTATTCTATTCTATTCTATTCTATTCTATTCTATTCTATTCTATTCTATTCTATTCTATTCTATTCTATTCTATTCTATTCTATTCTATTCTATTCTATTCTATTCTATTCTATTCTATTCTATTCTATTCTATTCTATTCTATTCTATTCTATTCTATTCTATTCTATTCTATTCTATTCTATTCTATTCTATTCTATTCTATTCTATTCTATTCTATTCTATTCTATTCTATTCTATTCTATTCTATTCTATTCTATTCTATTCTATTCTATTCTATTCTATTCTATTCTATTCTATTCTATTCTATTCTATTCTATTCTATTCTATTCTATTCTATTCTATTCTATTCTATTCTATTCTATTCTATTCTATTCTATTCTATTCTATTCTATTCTATTCTATTCTATTCTATTCTATTCTATTCTATTCTATTCTATTCTATTCTATTCTATTCTATTCTATTCTTCTATTCTATTCTATTCTATTCTATTCTATTCTATTCTATTCTATATATTCTATTCTATTCTATTCTATTCTATTCTATTCTATTCTATTCTATTCTATTCTATTCTATTCTATTCTATTCTATTCTATTCTATTCTATTCTATTCTATTCTATTCTATTCTATTCTATTCTATTCTATTCTATTCTATTCTATTCTATTCTATTCTATTCTATTCTATTCTATTCTATTCTATTCTATTCTATTCTATTCTATTCTATTCTATTCTATTCTATTCTATTCTATTCTATTCTATTCTATTCTATTCTATTCTATTCTATTCTATTCTATTCTATTCTATTCTATTCTATTCTATTCTATTCTATTCTATTCTATTCTATTCTATTCTATTCTATTCTATTCTATTCTATTCTATTCTATTCTATTCTATTCTATTCTATTCTATTCTATTCTATTCTATTCTATTCTATTCTATTCTATTCTATTCTATTCTATTCTATTCTATTCTATTCTATTCTATTCTATTCTATTCTATTCTATTCTATTCTATTCTATTCTATTCTATTCTATTCTATTCTATTCTATTCTATTCTATTCTATTCTATTCTATTCTATTCTATTCTATTCTATTCTATTCTATTCTATTCTATTCTATTCTATTCTATTCTATTCTATTCTATTCTATTCTATTCTATTCTATTCTATTCTATTCTATTCTATTCTATTCTATTCTATTCTATTCTATTCTATTCTATTCTATTCTATTCTATTCTATTCTATTCTATTCTATTCTATTCTATTCTATTCTATTCTATTCTATTCTATTCTATTCTATTCTATTCTATTCTATTCTATTCTATTCTATTCTATTCTATTCTATTCTATTCTATTCTATTCTATTCTATTCTATTCTATTCTATTCTATTCTATTCTATTCTATTCTATTCTATTCTATTCTATTCTATTCTATTCTATTCTATTCTATTCTATTCTATTCTATTCTATTCTATTCTATTCTATTCTATTCTATTCTATTCTATTCTATTCTATTCTATTCTATTCTATTCTATTCTATTCTATTCTATTCTATTCTATTCTATTCTATTCTATTCTATTCTATTCTATTCTATTCTATTCTATTCTATTCTATTCTATTCTATTCTATTCTATTCTATTCTATTCTATTCTATTCTATTCTATTCTATTCTATTCTATTCTATTCTATTCTATTCTATTCTATTCTATTCTATTCTATTCTATTCTATTCTATTCTATTCTATTCTATTCTATTCTATTCTATTCTATTCTATTCTATTCTATTCTATTCTATTCTATTCTATTCTATTCTATTCTATTCTATTCTATTCTATTCTATTCTATTCTATTCTATTCTATTCTATTCTATTCTATTCTATTCTATTCTATTCTATTCTATTCTATTCTATTCTATTCTATTCTATTCTATTCTATTCTATTCTATTCTATTCTATTCTATTCTATTCTATTCTATTCTATTCTATTCTATTCTATTCTATTCTATTCTATTCTATTCTATTCTATTCTATTCTATTCTATTCTATTCTATTCTATTCTATTCTATTCTATTCTATTCTATTCTATTCTATTCTATTCTATTCTATTCTATTCTATTCTATTCTATTCTATTCTATTCTATTCTATTCTATTCTATTCTATTCTATTCTATTCTATTCTATTCTATTCTATTCTATTCTATTCTATTCTATTCTATTCTATTCTATTCTATTCTATTCTATTCTATTCTATTCTATTCTATTCTATTCTATTCTATTCTATTCTATTCTATTCTATTCTATTCTATTCTATTCTATTCTATTCTATTCTATTCTATTCTATTCTATTCTATTCTATTCTATTCTATTCTATTCTATTCTATTCTATTCTATTCTATTCTATTCTATTCTATTCTATTCTATTCTATTCTATTCTATTCTATTCTATTCTATTCTATTCTATTCTATTCTATTCTATTCTATTCTATTCTATTCTATTCTATTCTATTCTATTCTATTCTATTCTATTCTATTCTATTCTATTCTATTCTATTCTATTCTATTCTATTCTATTCTATTCTATTCTATTCTATTCTATTCTATTCTATTCTATTCTATTCTATTCTATTCTATTCTATTCTATTCTATTCTATTCTATTCTATTCTATTCTATTCTATTCTATTCTATTCTATTCTATTCTATTCTATTCTATTCTATTCTATTCTATTCTATTCTATTCTATTCTATTCTATTCTATTCTATTCTATTCTATTCTATTCTATTCTATTCTATTCTATTCTATTCTATTCTATTCTATTCTATTCTATTCTATTCTATTCTATTCTATTCTATTCTATTCTATTCTATTCTATTCTATTCTATTCTATTCTATTCTATTCTATTCTATTCTATTCTATTCTATTCTATTCTATTCTATTCTATTCTATTCTATTCTATTCTATTCTATTCTATTCTATTCTATTCTATTCTATTCTATTCTATTCTATTCTATTCTATTCTATTCTATTCTATTCTATTCTATTCTATTCTATTCTATTCTATTCTATTCTATTCTATTCTATTCTATTCTATTCTATTCTATTCTATTCTATTCTATTCTATTCTATTCTATTCTATTCTATTCTATTCTATTCTATTCTATTCTATTCTATTCTATTCTATTCTATTCTATTCTATTCTATTCTATTCTATTCTATTCTATTCTATTCTATTCTATTCTATTCTATTCTATTCTATTCTATTCTATTCTATTCTATTCTATTCTATTCTATTCTATTCTATTCTATTCTATTCTATTCTATTCTATTCTATTCTATTCTATTCTATTCTATTCTATTCTATTCTATTCTATTCTATTCTATTCTATTCTATTCTATTCTATTCTATTCTATTCTATTCTATTCTATTCTATTCTATTCTATTCTATTCTATTCTATTCTATTCTATTCTATTCTATTCTATTCTATTCTATTCTATTCTATTCTATTCTATTCTATTCTATTCTATTCTATTCTATTCTATTCTATTCTATTCTATTCTATTCTATTCTATTCTATTCTATTCTATTCTATTCTATTCTATTCTATTCTATTCTATTCTATTCTATTCTATTCTATTCTATTCTATTCTATTCTATTCTATTCTATTCTATTCTATTCTATTCTATTCTATTCTATTCTATTCTATTCTATTCTATTCTATTCTATTCTATTCTATTCTATTCTATTCTATTCTATTCTATTCTATTCTATTCTATTCTATTCTATTCTATTCTATTCTATTCTATTCTATTCTATTCTATTCTATTCTATTCTATTCTATTCTATTCTATTCTATTCTATTCTATTCTATTCTATTCTATTCTATTCTATTCTATTCTATTCTATTCTATTCTATTCTATTCTATTCTATTCTATTCTATTCTATTCTATTCTATTCTATTCTATTCTATTCTATTCTATTCTATTCTATTCTATTCTATTCTATTCTATTCTATTCTATTCTATTCTATTCTATTCTATTCTATTCTATTCTATTCTATTCTATTCTATTCTATTCTATTCTATTCTATTCTATTCTATTCTATTCTATTCTATTCTATTCTATTCTATTCTATTCTATTCTATTCTATTCTATTCTATTCTATTCTATTCTATTCTATTCTATTCTATTCTATTCTATTCTATTCTATTCTATTCTATTCTATTCTATTCTATTCTATTCTATTCTATTCTATTCTATTCTATTCTATTCTATTCTATTCTATTCTATTCTATTCTATTCTATTCTATTCTATTCTATTCTATTCTATTCTATTCTATTCTATTCTATTCTATTCTATTCTATTCTATTCTATTCTATTCTATTCTATTCTATTCTATTCTATTCTATTCTATTCTATTCTATTCTATTCTATTCTATTCTATTCTATTCTATTCTATTCTATTCTATTCTATTCTATTCTATTCTATTCTATTCTATTCTATTCTATTCTATTCTATTCTATTCTATTCTATTCTATTCTATTCTATTCTATTCTATTCTATTCTATTCTATTCTATTCTATTCTATTCTATTCTATTCTATTCTATTCTATTCTATTCTATTCTATTCTATTCTATTCTATTCTATTCTATTCTATTCTATTCTATTCTATTCTATTCTATTCTATTCTATTCTATTCTATTCTATTCTATTCTATTCTATTCTATTCTATTCTATTCTATTCTATTCTATTCTATTCTATTCTATTCTATTCTATTCTATTCTATTCTATTCTATTCTATTCTATTCTATTCTATTCTATTCTATTCTATTCTATTCTATTCTATTCTATTCTATTCTATTCTATTCTATTCTATTCTATTCTATTCTATTCTATTCTATTCTATTCTATTCTATTCTATTCTATTCTATTCTATTCTATTCTATTCTATTCTATTCTATTCTATTCTATTCTATTCTATTCTATTCTATTCTATTCTATTCTATTCTATTCTATTCTATTCTATTCTATTCTATTCTATTCTATTCTATTCTATTCTATTCTATTCTATTCTATTCTATTCTATTCTTCTATTCTATTCTATTCTATTCTATTCTATTCTATTCTATTCTATTCTATTCTATTCTATTCTATTCTATTCTATTCTATTCTATTCTATTCTATTCTATTCTATTCTATTCTATTCTATTCTATTCTATTCTATTCTATTCTATTCTATTCTATTCTATTCTATTCTATTCTATTCTATTCTATTCTATTCTATTCTATTCTATTCTATTCTATTCTATTCTATTCTATTCTATTCTATTCTATTCTATTCTATTCTATTCTATTCTATTCTATTCTATTCTATTCTATTCTATTCTATTCTATTCTATTCTATTCTATTCTATTCTATTCTATTCTATTCTATTCTATTCTATTCTATTCTATTCTATTCTATTCTATTCTATTCTATTCTATTCTATTCTATTCTATTCTATTCTATTCTATTCTATTCTATTCTATTCTATTCTATTCTATTCTATTCTATTCTATTCTATTCTATTCTATTCTATTCTATTCTATTCTATTCTATTCTATTCTATTCTATTCTATTCTATTCTATTCTATTCTATTCTATTCTATTCTATTCTATTCTATTCTATTCTATTCTATTCTATTCTATTCTATTCTATTCTATTCTATTCTATTCTATTCTATTCTATTCTATTCTATTCTATTCTATTCTATTCTATTCTATTCTATTCTATTCTATTCTATTCTATTCTATTCTATTCTATTCTATTCTATTCTATTCTATTCTATTCTATTCTATTCTATTCTATTCTATTCTATTCTATTCTATTCTATTCTATTCTATTCTATTCTATTCTATTCTATTCTATTCTATTCTATTCTATTCTATTCTATTCTATTCTATTCTATTCTATTCTATTCTATTCTATTCTATTCTATTCTATTCTATTCTATTCTATTCTATTCTATTCTATTCTATTCTATTCTATTCTATTCTATTCTATTCTATTCTATTCTATTCTATTCTATTCTATTCTATTCTATTCTATTCTATTCTATTCTATTCTATTCTATTCTATTCTATTCTATTCTATTCTATTCTATTCTATTCTATTCTATTCTATTCTATTCTATTCTATTCTATTCTATTCTATTCTATTCTATTCTATTCTATTCTATTCTATTCTATTCTATTCTATTCTATTCTATTCTATTCTATTCTATTCTATTCTATTCTATTCTATTCTATTCTATTCTATTCTATTCTATTCTATTCTATTCTATTCTATTCTATTCTATTCTATTCTATTCTATTCTATTCTATTCTATTCTATTCTATTCTATTCTATTCTATTCTATTCTATTCTATTCTATTCTATTCTATTCTATTCTATTCTATTCTATTCTATTCTATTCTATTCTATTCTATTCTATTCTATTCTATTCTATTCTATTCTATTCTATTCTATTCTATTCTATTCTATTCTATTCTATTCTATTCTATTCTATTCTATTCTATTCTATTCTATTCTATTCTATTCTATTCTATTCTATTCTATTCTATTCTATTCTATTCTATTCTATTCTATTCTATTCTATTCTATTCTATTCTATTCTATTCTATTCTATTCTATTCTATTCTATTCTATTCTATTCTATTCTATTCTATTCTATTCTATTCTATTCTATTCTATTCTATTCTATTCTATTCTATTCTATTCTATTCTATTCTATTCTATTCTATTCTATTCTATTCTATTCTATTCTATTCTATTCTATTCTATTCTATTCTATTCTATTCTATTCTATTCTATTCTATTCTATTCTATTCTATTCTATTCTATTCTATTCTATTCTATTCTATTCTATTCTATTCTATTCTATTCTATTCTATTCTATTCTATTCTATTCTATTCTATTCTATTCTATTCTATTCTATTCTATTCTATTCTATTCTATTCTATTCTATTCTATTCTATTCTATTCTATTCTATTCTATTCTATTCTATTCTATTCTATTCTATTCTATTCTATTCTATTCTATTCTATTCTATTCTATTCTATTCTATTCTATTCTATTCTATTCTATTCTATTCTATTCTATTCTATTCTATTCTATTCTATTCTATTCTATTCTATTCTATTCTATTCTATTCTATTCTATTCTATTCTATTCTATTCTATTCTATTCTATTCTATTCTATTCTATTCTATTCTATTCTATTCTATTCTATTCTATTCTATTCTATTCTATTCTATTCTATTCTATTCTATTCTATTCTATTCTATTCTATTCTATTCTATTCTATTCTATTCTATTCTATTCTATTCTATTCTATTCTATTCTATTCTATTCTATTCTATTCTATTCTATTCTATTCTATTCTATTCTATTCTATTCTATTCTATTCTATTCTATTCTATTCTATTCTATTCTATTCTATTCTATTCTATTCTATTCTATTCTATTCTATTCTATTCTATTCTATTCTATTCTATTCTATATTCTATTCTATTCTATTCTATTCTATTCTATTCTATTCTATTCTATTCTATTCTATTCTATTCTATTCTATTCTATTCTATTCTATTCTATTCTATTCTATTCTATTCTATTCTATTCTATTCTATTCTATTCTATTCTATTCTATTCTATTCTATTCTATTCTATTCTATTCTATTCTATTCTATTCTATTCTATTCTATTCTATTCTATTCTATTCTATTCTATTCTATTCTATTCTATTCTATTCTATTCTATTCTATTCTATTCTATTCTATTCTATTCTATTCTATTCTATTCTATTCTATTCTATTCTATTCTATTCTATTCTATTCTATTCTATTCTATTCTATTCTATTCTATTCTATTCTATTCTATTCTATTCTATTCTATTCTATTCTATTCTATTCTATTCTATTCTATTCTATTCTATTCTATTCTATTCTATTCTATTCTATTCTATTCTATTCTATTCTATTCTATTCTATTCTATTCTATTCTATTCTATTCTATTCTATTCTATTCTATTCTATTCTATTCTATTCTATTCTATTCTATTCTATTCTATTCTATTCTATTCTATTCTATTCTATTCTATTCTATTCTATTCTATTCTATTCTATTCTATTCTATTCTATTCTATTCTATTCTATTCTATTCTATTCTATTCTATTCTATTCTATTCTATTCTATTCTATTCTATTCTATTCTATTCTATTCTATTCTATTCTATTCTATTCTATTCTATTCTATTCTATTCTATTCTATTCTATTCTATTCTATTCTATTCTATTCTATTCTATTCTATTCTATTCTATTCTATTCTATTCTATTCTATTCTATTCTATTCTATTCTATTCTATTCTATTCTATTCTATTCTATTCTATTCTATTCTATTCTATTCTATTCTATTCTATTCTATTCTATTCTATTCTATTCTATTCTATTCTATTCTATTCTATTCTATTCTATTCTATTCTATTCTATTCTATTCTATTCTATTCTATTCTATTCTATTCTATTCTATTCTATTCTATTCTATTCTATTCTATTCTATTCTATTCTATTCTATTCTATTCTATTCTATTCTATTCTATTCTATTCTATTCTATTCTATTCTATTCTATTCTATTCTATTCTATTCTATTCTATTCTATTCTATTCTATTCTATTCTATTCTATTCTATTCTATTCTATTCTATTCTATTCTATTCTATTCTATTCTATTCTATTCTATTCTATTCTATTCTATTCTATTCTATTCTATTCTATTCTATTCTATTCTATTCTATTCTATTCTATTCTATTCTATTCTATTCTATTCTATTCTATTCTATTCTATTCTATTCTATTCTATTCTATTCTATTCTATTCTATTCTATTCTATTCTATTCTATTCTATTCTATTCTATTCTATTCTATTCTATTCTATTCTATTCTATTCTATTCTATTCTATTCTATTCTATTCTATTCTATTCTATTCTATTCTATTCTATTCTATTCTATTCTATTCTATTCTATTCTATTCTATTCTATTCTATTCTATTCTATTCTATTCTATTCTATTCTATTCTATTCTATTCTATTCTATTCTATTCTATTCTATTCTATTCTATTCTATTCTATTCTATTCTATTCTATTCTATTCTATTCTATTCTATTCTATTCTATTCTATTCTATTCTATTCTATTCTATTCTATTCTATTCTATTCTATTCTATTCTATTCTATTCTATTCTATTCTATTCTATTCTATTCTATTCTATTCTATTCTATTCTATTCTATTCTATTCTATTCTATTCTATTCTATTCTATTCTATTCTATTCTATTCTATTCTATTCTATTCTATTCTATTCTATTCTATTCTATTCTATTCTATTCTATTCTATTCTATTCTATTCTATTCTATTCTATTCTATTCTATTCTATTCTATTCTATTCTATTCTATTCTATTCTATTCTATTCTATTCTATTCTATTCTATTCTATTCTATTCTATTCTATTCTATTCTATTCTATTCTATTCTATTCTATTCTATTCTATTCTATTCTATTCTATTCTATTCTATTCTATTCTATTCTATTCTATTCTATTCTATTCTATTCTATTCTATTCTATTCTATTCTATTCTATTCTATTCTATTCTATTCTATTCTATTCTATTCTATTCTATTCTATTCTATTCTATTCTATTCTATTCTATTCTATTCTATTCTATTCTATTCTATTCTATTCTATTCTATTCTATTCTATTCTATTCTATTCTATTCTATTCTATTCTATTCTATTCTATTCTATTCTATTCTATTCTATTCTATTCTATTCTATTCTATTCTATTCTATTCTATTCTATTCTATTCTATTCTATTCTATTCTATTCTATTCTATTCTATTCTATTCTATTCTATTCTATTCTATTCTATTCTATTCTATTCTATTCTATTCTATTCTATTCTATTCTATTCTATTCTATTCTATTCTATTCTATTCTATTCTATTCTATTCTATTCTATTCTATTCTATTCTATTCTATTCTATTCTATTCTATTCTATTCTATTCTATTCTATTCTATTCTATTCTATTCTATTCTATTCTATTCTATTCTATTCTATTCTATTCTATTCTATTCTATTCTATTCTATTCTATTCTATTCTATTCTATTCTATTCTATTCTATTCTATTCTATTCTATTCTATTCTATTCTATTCTATTCTATTCTATTCTATTCTATTCTATTCTATTCTATTCTATTCTATTCTATTCTATTCTATTCTATTCTATTCTATTCTATTCTATTCTATTCTATTCTATTCTATTCTATTCTATTCTATTCTATTCTATTCTATTCTATTCTATTCTATTCTATTCTATTCTATTCTATTCTATTCTATTCTATTCTATTCTATTCTATTCTATTCTATTCTATTCTATTCTATTCTATTCTATTCTATTCTATTCTATTCTATTCTATTCTATTCTATTCTATTCTATTCTATTCTATTCTATTCTATTCTATTCTATTCTATTCTATTCTATTCTATTCTATTCTATTCTATTCTATTCTATTCTATTCTATTCTATTCTATTCTATTCTATTCTATTCTATTCTATTCTATTCTATTCTATTCTATTCTATTCTATTCTATTCTATTCTATTCTATTCTATTCTATTCTATTCTATTCTATTCTATTCTATTCTATTCTATTCTATTCTATTCTATTCTATTCTATTCTATTCTATTCTATTCTATTCTATTCTATTCTATTCTATTCTATTCTATTCTATTCTATTCTATTCTATTCTATTCTATTCTATTCTATTCTATTCTATTCTATTCTATTCTATTCTATTCTATTCTATTCTATTCTATTCTATTCTATTCTATTCTATTCTATTCTATTCTATTCTATTCTATTCTATTCTATTCTATTCTATTCTATTCTATTCTATTCTATTCTATTCTATTCTATTCTATTCTATTCTATTCTATTCTATTCTATTCTATTCTATTCTATTCTATTCTATTCTATTCTATTCTATTCTATTCTATTCTATTCTATTCTATTCTATTCTATTCTATTCTATTCTATTCTATTCTATTCTATTCTATTCTATTCTATTCTATTCTATTCTATTCTATTCTATTCTATTCTATTCTATTCTATTCTATTCTATTCTATTCTATTCTATTCTATTCTATTCTATTCTATTCTATTCTATTCTATTCTATTCTATTCTATTCTATTCTATTCTATTCTATTCTATTCTATTCTATTCTATTCTATTCTATTCTATTCTATTCTATTCTATTCTATTCTATTCTATTCTATTCTATTCTATTCTATTCTATTCTATTCTATTCTATTCTATTCTATTCTATTCTATTCTATTCTATTCTATTCTATTCTATTCTATTCTATTCTATTCTATTCTATTCTATTCTATTCTATTCTATTCTATTCTATTCTATTCTATTCTATTCTATTCTATTCTATTCTATTCTATTCTATTCTATTCTATTCTATTCTATTCTATTCTATTCTATTCTATTCTATTCTATTCTATTCTATTCTATTCTATTCTATTCTATTCTATTCTATTCTATTCTATTCTATTCTATTCTATTCTATTCTATTCTATTCTATTCTATTCTATTCTATTCTATTCTATTCTATTCTATTCTATTCTATTCTATTCTATTCTATTCTATTCTATTCTATTCTATTCTATTCTATTCTATTCTATTCTATTCTATTCTATTCTATTCTATTCTATTCTATTCTATTCTATTCTATTCTATTCTATTCTATTCTATTCTATTCTATTCTATTCTATTCTATTCTATTCTATTCTATTCTATTCTATTCTATTCTATTCTATTCTATTCTATTCTATTCTATTCTATTCTATTCTATTCTATTCTATTCTATTCTATTCTATTCTATTCTATTCTATTCTATTCTATTCTATTCTATTCTATTCTATTCTATTCTATTCTATTCTATTCTATTCTATTCTATTCTATTCTATTCTATTCTATTCTATTCTATTCTATTCTATTCTATTCTATTCTATTCTATTCTATTCTATTCTATTCTATTCTATTCTATTCTAT
The DNA here is from genome assembly GCA_958299815.1 of Sarcophaga carnaria. Taxonomy (NCBI): domain Eukaryota; kingdom Metazoa; phylum Arthropoda; class Insecta; order Diptera; family Sarcophagidae; genus Sarcophaga; species Sarcophaga carnaria. The sequence continues at coordinate 169,217 of CATQJQ010000124.1, read as the reverse complement.
TCTATTCTATTCTATTCTATTCTATTCTATTCTATTCTATTCTATTCTATTCTATTCTATTCTATTCTATTCTATTCTATTCTATTCTATTCTATTCTATTCTATTCTATTCTATTCTATTCTATTCTATTCTATTCTATTCTATTCTATTCTATTCTATTCTATTCTATTCTATTCTATTCTATTCTATTCTATTCTATTCTATTCTATTCTATTCTATTCTATTCTATTCTATTCTATTCTATTCTATTCTATTCTATTCTATTCTATTCTATTCTATTCTATTCTATTCTATTCTATTCTATTCTATTCTATTCTATTCTATTCTATTCTATTCTATTCTATTCTATTCTATTCTATTCTATTATTCTATTCTATTCTATTCTATTCTATTCTATTCTATTCTATTCTATTATTCTATTCTATTCTATTCTATTCTATTCTATTCTATTCTATTCTATTCTATTCTATTCTATTCTATTCTATTCTATTCTATTCTATTCTATTCTATTCTATTCTATTCTATTCTATTCTATTCTATTCTATTCTATTCTATTCTATTCTATTCTATTCTATTCTATTCTATTCTATTCTATTCTATTCTATTCTATTCTATTCTATTCTATTCTATTCTATTCTATTCTATTCTATTCTATTCTATTCTATTCTATTCTATTCTATTCTATTCTATTCTATTCTATTCTATTCTATTCTATTCTATTCTATTCTATTCTATTCTATTCTATTCTATTCTATTCTATTCTATTCTATTCTATTCTATTCTATTCTATTCTATTCTATTCTATTCTATTCTATTCTATTCTATTCTATTCTATTCTATTCTATTCTATTCTATTCTATTCTATTCTATTCTATTCTATTCTATTCTATTCTATTCTATTCTATTCTATTCTATTCTATTCTATTCTATTCTATTCTATTCTATTCTATTCTATTCTATTCTATTCTATTCTATTCTATTCTATTCTATTCTATTCTATTCTATTCTATTCTATTCTATTCTATTCTATTCTATTCTATTCTATTCTATTCTATTCTATTCTATTCTATTCTATTCTATTCTATTCTATTCTATTCTATTCTATTCTATTCTATTCTATTCTATTCTATTCTATTCTATTCTATTCTATTCTATTCTATTCTATTCTATTCTATTCTATTCTATTCTATTCTATTCTATTCTATTCTATTCTATTCTATTCTATTCTATTCTATTCTATTCTATTCTATTCTATTCTATTCTATTCTATTCTATTCTATTCTATTCTATTCTATTCTATTCTATTCTATTCTATTCTATTCTATTCTATTCTATTCTATTCTATTCTATTCTATTCTATTCTATTCTATTCTATTCTATTCTATTCTATTCTATTCTATTCTATTCTATTCTATTCTATTCTATTCTATTCTATTCTATTCTATTCTATTCTATTCTATTCTATTCTATTCTATTCTATTCTATTCTATTCTATTCTATTCTATTCTATTCTATTCTATTCTATTCTATTCTATTCTATTCTATTCTATTCTATTCTATTCTATTCTATTCTATTCTATTCTATTCTATTCTATTCTATTCTATTCTATTCTATTCTATTCTATTCTATTCTATTCTATTCTATTCTATTCTATTCTATTCTATTCTATTCTATTCTATTCTATTCTATTCTATTCTATTCTATTCTATTCTATTCTATTCTATTCTATTCTATTCTATTCTATTCTATTCTATTCTATTCTATTCTATTCTATTCTATTCTATTCTATTCTATTCTATTCTATTCTATTCTATTCTATTCTATTCTATTCTATTCTATTCTATTCTATTCTATTCTATTCTATTCTATTCTATTCTATTCTATTCTATTCTATTCTATTCTATTCTATTCTATTCTATTCTATTCTATTCTATTCTATTCTATTCTATTCTATTCTATTCTATTCTATTCTATTCTATTCTATTCTATTCTATTCTATTCTATTCTATTCTATTCTATTCTATTCTATTCTATTCTATTCTATTCTATTCTATTCTATTCTATTCTATTCTATTCTATTCTATTCTATTCTATTCTATTCTATTCTATTCTATTCTATTCTATTCTATTCTATTCTATTCTATTCTATTCTATTCTATTCTATTCTATTCTATTCTATTCTATTCTATTCTATTCTATTCTATTCTATTCTATTCTATTCTATTCTATTCTATTCTATTCTATTCTATTCTATTCTATTCTATTCTATTCTATTCTATTCTATTCTATTCTATTCTATTCTATTCTATTCTATTCTATTCTATTCTATTCTATTCTATTCTATTCTATTCTATTCTATTCTATTCTATTCTATTCTATTCTATTCTATTCTATTCTATTCTATTCTATTCTATTCTATTCTATTCTATTCTATTCTATTCTATTCTATTCTATTCTATTCTATTCTATTCTATTCTATTCTATTCTATTCTATTCTATTCTATTCTATTCTATTCTATTCTATTCTATTCTATTCTATTCTATTCTATTCTATTCTATTCTATTCTATTCTATTCTATTCTATTCTATTCTATTCTATTCTATTCTATTCTATTCTATTCTATTCTATTCTATTCTATTCTATTCTATTCTATTCTATTCTATTCTATTCTATTCTATTCTATTCTATTCTATTCTATTCTATTCTATTCTATTCTATTCTATTCTATTCTATTCTATTCTATTCTATTCTATTCTATTCTATTCTATTCTATTCTATTCTATTCTATTCTATTCTATTCTATTCTATTCTATTCTATTCTATTCTATTCTATTCTATTCTATTCTATTCTATTCTATTCTATTCTATTCTATTCTATTCTATTCTATTCTATTCTATTCTATTCTATTCTATTCTATTCTATTCTATTCTATTCTATTCTATTCTATTCTATTCTATTCTATTCTATTCTATTCTATTCTATTCTATTCTATTCTATTCTATTCTATTCTATTCTATTCTATTCTATTCTATTCTATTCTATTCTATTCTATTCTATTCTATTCTATTCTATTCTATTCTATTCTATTCTATTCTATTCTATTCTATTCTATTCTATTCTATTCTATTCTATTCTATTCTATTCTATTCTATTCTATTCTATTCTATTCTATTCTATTCTATTCTATTCTATTCTATTCTATTCTATTCTATTCTATTCTATTCTATTCTATTCTATTCTATTCTATTCTATTCTATTCTATTCTATTCTATTCTATTCTATTCTATTCTATTCTATTCTATTCTATTCTATTCTATTCTATTCTATTCTATTCTATTCTATTCTATTCTATTCTATTCTATTCTATTCTATTCTATTCTATTCTATTCTATTCTATTCTATTCTATTCTATTCTATTCTATTCTATTCTATTCTATTCTATTCTATTCTATTCTATTCTATTCTATTCTATTCTATTCTATTCTATTCTATTCTATTCTATTCTATTCTATTCTATTCTATTCTATTCTATTCTATTCTATTCTATTCTATTCTATTCTATTCTATTCTATTCTATTCTATTCTATTCTATTCTATTCTATTCTATTCTATTCTATTCTATTCTATTCTATTCTATTCTATTCTATTCTATTCTATTCTATTCTATTCTATTCTATTCTATTCTATTCTATTCTATTCTATTCTATTCTATTCTATTCTATTCTATTCTATTCTATTCTATTCTATTCTATTCTATTCTATTCTATTCTATTCTATTCTATTCTATTCTATTCTATTCTATTCTATTCTATTCTATTCTATTCTATTCTATTCTATTCTATTCTATTCTATTCTATTCTATTCTATTCTATTCTATTCTATTCTATTCTATTCTATTCTATTCTATTCTATTCTATTCTATTCTATTCTATTCTATTCTATTCTATTCTATTCTATTCTATTCTATTCTATTCTATTCTATTCTATTCTATTCTATTCTATTCTATTCTATTCTATTCTATTCTATTCTATTCTATTCTATTCTATTCTATTCTATTCTATTCTATTCTATTCTATTCTATTCTATTCTATTCTATTCTATTCTATTCTATTCTATTCTATTCTATTCTATTCTATTCTATTCTATTCTATTCTATTCTATTCTATTCTATTCTATTCTATTCTATTCTATTCTATTCTATTCTATTCTATTCTATTCTATTCTATTCTATTCTATTCTATTCTATTCTATTCTATTCTATTCTATTCTATTCTATTCTATTCTATTCTATTCTATTCTATTCTATTCTATTCTATTCTATTCTATTCTATTCTATTCTATTCTATTCTATTCTATTCTATTCTATTCTATTCTATTCTATTCTATTCTATTCTATTCTATTCTATTCTATTCTATTCTATTCTATTCTATTCTATTCTATTCTATTCTATTCTATTCTATTCTATTCTATTCTATTCTATTCTATTCTATTCTATTCTATTCTATTCTATTCTATTCTATTCTATTCTATTCTATTCTATTCTATTCTATTCTATTCTATTCTATTCTATTCTATTCTATTCTATTCTATTCTATTCTATTCTATTCTATTCTATTCTATTCTATTCTATTCTATTCTATTCTATTCTATTCTATTCTATTCTATTCTATTCTATTCTATTCTATTCTATTCTATTCTATTCTATTCTATTCTATTCTATTCTATTCTATTCTATTCTATTCTATTCTATTCTATTCTATTCTATTCTATTCTATTCTATTCTATTCTATTCTATTCTATTCTATTCTATTCTATTCTATTCTATTCTATTCTATTCTATTCTATTCTATTCTATTCTATTCTATTCTATTCTATTCTATTCTATTCTATTCTATTCTATTCTATTCTATTCTATTCTATTCTATTCTATTCTATTCTATTCTATTCTATTCTATTCTATTCTATTCTATTCTATTCTATTCTATTCTATTCTATTCTATTCTATTCTATTCTATTCTATTCTATTCTATTCTATTCTATTCTATTCTATTCTATTCTATTCTATTCTATTCTATTCTATTCTATTCTATTCTATTCTATTCTATTCTATTCTATTCTATTCTATTCTATTCTATTCTATTCTATTCTATTCTATTCTATTCTATTCTATTCTATTCTATTCTATTCTATTCTATTCTATTCTATTCTATTCTATTCTATTCTATTCTATTCTATTCTATTCTATTCTATTCTATTCTATTCTATTCTATTCTATTCTATTCTATTCTATTCTATTCTATTCTATTCTATTCTATTCTATTCTATTCTATTCTATTCTATTCTATTCTATTCTATTCTATTCTATTCTATTCTATTCTATTCTATTCTATTCTATTCTATTCTATTCTATTCTATTCTATTCTATTCTATTCTATTCTATTCTATTCTATTCTATTCTATTCTATTCTATTCTATTCTATTCTATTCTATTCTATTCTATTCTATTCTATTCTATTCTATTCTATTCTATTCTATTCTATTCTATTCTATTCTATTCTATTCTATTCTATTCTATTCTATTCTATTCTATTCTATTCTATTCTATTCTATTCTATTCTATTCTATTCTATTCTATTCTATTCTATTCTATTCTATTCTATTCTATTCTATTCTATTCTATTCTATTCTATTCTATTCTATTCTATTCTATTCTATTCTATTCTATTCTATTCTATTCTATTCTATTCTATTCTATTCTATTCTATTCTATTCTATTCTATTCTATTCTATTCTATTCTATTCTATTCTATTCTATTCTATTCTATTCTATTCTATTCTATTCTATTCTATTCTATTCTATTCTATTCTATTCTATTCTATTCTATTCTATTCTATTCTATTCTATTCTATTCTATTCTATTCTATTCTATTCTATTCTATTCTATTCTATTCTATTCTATTCTATTCTATTCTATTCTATTCTATTCTATTCTATTCTATTCTATTCTATTCTATTCTATTCTATTCTATTCTATTCTATTCTATTCTATTCTATTCTATTCTATTCTATTCTATTCTATTCTATTCTATTCTATTCTATTCTATTCTATTCTATTCTATTCTATTCTATTCTATTCTATTCTATTCTATTCTATTCTATTCTATTCTATTCTATTCTATTCTATTCTATTCTATTCTATTCTATTCTATTCTATTCTATTCTATTCTATTCTATTCTATTCTATTCTATTCTATTCTATTCTATTCTATTCTATTCTATTCTATTCTATTCTATTCTATTCTATTCTATTCTATTCTATTCTATTCTATTCTATTCTATTCTATTCTATTCTATTCTATTCTATTCTATTCTATTCTATTCTATTCTATTCTATTCTATTCTATTCTATTCTATTCTATTCTATTCTATTCTATTCTATTCTATTCTATTCTATTCTATTCTATTCTATTCTATTCTATTCTATTCTATTCTATTCTATTCTATTCTATTCTATTCTATTCTATTCTATTCTATTCTATTCTATTCTATTCTATTCTATTCTATTCTATTCTATTCTATTCTATTCTATTCTATTCTATTCTATTCTATTCTATTCTATTCTATTCTATTCTATTCTATTCTATTCTATTCTATTCTATTCTATTCTATTCTATTCTATTCTATTCTATTCTATTCTATTCTATTCTATTCTATTCTATTCTATTCTATTCTATTCTATTCTATTCTATTCTATTCTATTCTATTCTATTCTATTCTATTCTATTCTATTCTATTCTATTCTATTCTATTCTATTCTATTCTATTCTATTCTATTCTATTCTATTCTATTCTATTCTATTCTATTCTATTCTATTCTATTCTATTCTATTCTATTCTATTCTATTCTATTCTATTCTATTCTATTCTATTCTATTCTATTCTATTCTATTCTATTCTATTCTATTCTATTCTATTCTATTCTATTCTATTCTATTCTATTCTATTCTATTCTATTCTATTCTATTCTATTCTATTCTATTCTATTCTATTCTATTCTATTCTATTCTATTCTATTCTATTCTATTCTATTCTATTCTATTCTATTCTATTCTATTCTATTCTATTCTATTCTATTCTATTCTATTCTATTCTATTCTATTCTATTCTATTCTATTCTATTCTATTCTATTCTATTCTATTCTATTCTATTCTATTCTATTCTATTCTATTCTATTCTATTCTATTCTATTCTATTCTATTCTATTCTATTCTATTCTATTCTATTCTATTCTATTCTATTCTATTCTATTCTATTCTATTCTATTCTATTCTATTCTATTCTATTCTATTCTATTCTATTCTATTCTATTCTATTCTATTCTATTCTATTCTATTCTATTCTATTCTATTCTATTCTATTCTATTCTATTCTATTCTATTCTATTCTATTCTATTCTATTCTATTCTATTCTATTCTATTCTATTCTATTCTATTCTATTCTATTCTATTCTATTCTATTCTATTCTATTCTATTCTATTCTATTCTATTCTATTCTATTCTATTCTATTCTATTCTATTCTATTCTATTCTATTCTATTCTATTCTATTCTATTCTATTCTATTCTATTCTATTCTATTCTATTCTATTCTATTCTATTCTATTCTATTCTATTCTATTCTATTCTATTCTATTCTATTCTATTCTATTCTATTCTATTCTATTCTATTCTATTCTATTCTATTCTATTCTATTCTATTCTATTCTATTCTATTCTATTCTATTCTATTCTATTCTATTCTATTCTATTCTATTCTATTCTATTCTATTCTATTCTATTCTATTCTATTCTATTCTATTCTATTCTATTCTATTCTATTCTATTCTATTCTATTCTATTCTATTCTATTCTATTCTATTCTATTCTATTCTATTCTATTCTATTCTATTCTATTCTATTCTATTCTATTCTATTCTATTCTATTCTATTCTATTCTATTCTATTCTATTCTATTCTATTCTATTCTATTCTATTCTATTCTATTCTATTCTATTCTATTCTATTCTATTCTATTCTATTCTATTCTATTCTATTCTATTCTATTCTATTCTATTCTATTCTATTCTATTCTATTCTATTCTATTCTATTCTATTCTATTCTATTCTATTCTATTCTATTCTATTCTATTCTATTCTATTCTATTCTATTCTATTCTATTCTATTCTATTCTATTCTATTCTATTCTATTCTATTCTATTCTATTCTATTCTATTCTATTCTATTCTATTCTATTCTATTCTATTCTATTCTATTCTATTCTATTCTATTCTATTCTATTCTATTCTATTCTATTCTATTCTATTCTATTCTATTCTATTCTATTCTATTCTATTCTATTCTATTCTATTCTATTCTATTCTATTCTATTCTATTCTATTCTATTCTATTCTATTCTATTCTATTCTATTCTATTCTATTCTATTCTATTCTATTCTATTCTATTCTATTCTATTCTATTCTATTCTATTCTATTCTATTCTATTCTATTCTATTCTATTCTATTCTATTCTATTCTATTCTATTCTATTCTATTCTATTCTATTCTATTCTATTCTATTCTATTCTATTCTATTCTATTCTATTCTATTCTATTCTATTCTATTCTATTCTATTCTATTCTATTCTATTCTATTCTATTCTATTCTATTCTATTCTATTCTATTCTATTCTATTCTATTCTATTCTATTCTATTCTATTCTATTCTATTCTATTCTATTCTATTCTATTCTATTCTATTCTATTCTATTCTATTCTATTCTATTCTATTCTATTCTATTCTATTCTATTCTATTCTATTCTATTCTATTCTATTCTATTCTATTCTATTCTATTCTATTCTATTCTATTCTATTCTATTCTATTCTATTCTATTCTATTCTATTCTATTCTATTCTATTCTATTCTATTCTATTCTATTCTATTCTATTCTATTCTATTCTATTCTATTCTATTCTATTCTATTCTATTCTATTCTATTCTATTCTATTCTATTCTATTCTATTCTATTCTATTCTATTCTATTCTATTCTATTCTATTCTATTCTATTCTATTCTATTCTATTCTATTCTATTCTATTCTATTCTATTCTATTCTATTCTATTCTATTCTATTCTATTCTATTCTATTCTATTCTATTCTATTCTATTCTATTCTATTCTATTCTATTCTATTCTATTCTATTCTATTCTATTCTATTCTATTCTATTCTATTCTATTCTATTCTATTCTATTCTATTCTATTCTATTCTATTCTATTCTATTCTATTCTATTCTATTCTATTCTATTCTATTCTATTCTATTCTATTCTATTCTATTCTATTCTATTCTATTCTATTCTATTCTATTCTATTCTATTCTATTCTATTCTATTCTATTCTATTCTATTCTATTCTATTCTATTCTATTCTATTCTATTCTATTCTATTCTATTCTATTCTATTCTATTCTATTCTATTCTATTCTATTCTATTCTATTCTATTCTATTCTTGTATGAGAGTTTAACTTTTTATTTAAAGTTAAACTTATTACCACTTTTTATTTAAAGGACACTGAAGTTTTAATAGCTTTGTTCAAATTTTAATAATAATTAAGTTTAAACAATAGTAATTTAATTCTGAATACAAGACTTCTATTCGCAGCAAGGCAGTAAAAGTAAGTGACTTTAAAATATTATTCTAAATAAGAGCAAACATTAAAAGAATCAAAAAAATGTGTAACAGTAATTAATTTGTTCAACCTTATAACAAACGCATATTACAGACATACTAACAAATGTATTAACATAAGTACATACATTTGTATTAACGCAATGCAGAAAAACCAGTATTTTCATAATTTGCAATTATATCACTTATGATAAGAATAATACAAAATAAATAACAACAACAATATGTTAATATGCGTGAAGTATTATGTACTGTTCACACTAGCATTGAAATTGAAGATAAGCAAAATTAAATAAATGAAAGAAAAATTACGTAAATTATTAAAAATAAAATACAAATATTATTTTATTAAAATTGTTCACCAACATTCTCCCCCACTAAGGACGACAGTACTTAAACCAGGGAAGAATCAGCGTTATCATGAAGTTGAGATCTGGAACCGTTCTCATGGTCATCAAAAGAATCATTTATAGGTAGTAGTGCAATTTTTGAAATTGGACGTTTAAAGGTTTTACCGTGTGACAATAGAGTGACTACCCTTACACAATCATCTTTGCCAGGATGAACATCTTGGATGCGAGCAAGTAGCCATTCACTTGGGGAGCTACGTTCATCGAGTACCACCACTAAATCTCCAACTTTAGGGTTTTCTTTTATTTTGAGCCATTTGGGTCTAGATTGAACTCTACATAACCATTCGTTAGACCACCGTCGCCAGAAGTGCTGTTTTAGCTTTTCTACAGTCTTCCATCTATTTAGTCGATCAATGTTGACATCGAGTAAATCTTCTTCTGGTATACACAGACTAGGTTCTCCAATCAAGAAATGAGCTGGAGTAAGCGCATTGCAGTCTGTTGGCTCTGAGCTTAGAGGACATAACGGCCTTGAATTTAAACAGCTCTCGATTTGAGCTAAAAGCGTGGAAAGCTCCTCAAATGTTAAAATACGACCATGCATCAGTCTCTTTAAATGATATTTAGTAGATTTAACGCCGGCCTCCCAAAGACCACCAAAATTTGGAGAGGCTGGAGGTATAAAGTGCCATTTTGTACCATTTTTTGCCAGTCGATCAGTTATTTCATCTGGGATCGATGATTTGCTTTGATTATAAAGAATTTGTAACTCTTTATCGGCTCCAACAAAGTTTGTGCCACAATCGGAGTATAAGTCCGTGCAACAACCACGACGGGACACGAAACGTCTAAATGCTGCCAGGAAAGCATCGGTTGATAAGTTTGTTACCGCCTCTAAGTGTAGTGCTTTCGTAACCATACAGATAAACAGACATATGTAACCTTTAGTTGCTACAGAATTCCTTGCAGTTGACTGCTTTATGATAATTGGACCGGCATAATCAACACCGCTGTGTTTAAATGGACGTGCCGGTTTAAGGCGAACACTTGGAAGGTTTCCCATCATCTGTTGGGCTGCCTTTGCGTTATATTTGAAACACGTTACACATTTTCGCAAGATTAGCTTAGCAATGCTTCTACTTGAAATTATCCAGTACCCACGTGAGACATAAGCTTGCATTTGGATTAAACCGCCATGTAAAGTTTTTATATGTGCATCTAGAAATATTAAATAAGTTAAAGGATTTTGTTTCTTTAATAAAATTGGGTGTTTGGAACTATAATTAAGGTCAGAATTTTGAATTCTACCACCAATTCTGAGTAATTGAGAGGAATCAAAAAATGGGGACAGTTGTGCCACAGCGTTGTTTTTCATTATTCGACCCTTCTTTTGTATCTCGAAAATTTCCTGTGAAAAATCTACCTCTTGAGAAATTTTAATAATTCTTATACGAGCACGTTTAAGTTCTTCAGTTGAAAGGAACCCTGTCATCTTACCATTACCTTCAATTTGTGATTTTTTGTTGTTCTGGGTGTTGTGTTTGAAGCGAAAAATATATGCAGTGACACGTATTAGCTTACAAAACGAAGAAAATCTTGTTAATAAATCTGGATATTGTTTTATTTCTGTCACTACAGAGTGAGCATTAAAATTTGATTTGGGTGAAACTTCACTAATTTCATTATAATTTAATTTGGGTTGTTTTGGCCAGTTTTCCAATGGTTTAACTAACCATTTAGGGCCGTGCCACCATAAGTCATGTTCAACTAATTCATTCGACGATATGCCACGTGAAGCGCAGTCAGCAGGATTTTCACTTGTTGATATGTATCGCCACTGAGAAGTACGAGATCTGCGTTGAATTTCCGCAACTCTATTGCCAACATATACGGGCCACTTAGACGACTGACCACGTATCCATGAGAGCACAGTTGTGCTATCAGTCCAATAGTAAACATTTGAAATTTCTTGATCAAGTGAAGCTATAATTAGATCTACGAGTTTTGTCAATAAAGTTGCACCACATAATTCCATCCGAGGTATAGTTAACCGTTTAATAGGACCCACCTTAGTTTTTGCTTGAATTAAGTATATTTTTGTTTCTGAACCAGAAAGAGTTTTAGCATAGACTGCAGCAGCGTAGGCTAGTTTAGACGAGTCCGAAAAACCATGAATTTAAATTTTAGTACATTTAAATGTTCCAAGCCAACGTGGTATTTTAATATTCTCAAGATATTTTAAATTTGTACGATATTCTAACCACCCTTTTTCAATATCATCAGGGAGGCGATCATTCCATTCAACGCCAAGTAACCACAAATTTTGGAACTCAAGTTTTGCAAGAATTGTAGTAGGGGATAGCCAGCCAAGTGGATCATATAATCTAGCTGAATCTGAGAGCAAACTTCTTTTTGTAACTATTGAAGTATTTTCAAAATTAATTTTAAAAGAGAAACAATCATCTATCGTGTTCCATTGTAGACCAAGAGCCTTCACAGTATTGGGTTGATTTAATTCAAACGTTTCAGAATTTTCTCTAAACTCTAAAGGGATCAAATCTAATAATTCTTTTGAATTTGTTGTCCATTTACGCAGATTAAACTTTCCTTCATTGAGCAAACTGCATAACTGAGTGTGTAATTGATAGGCATCTGATAAGCTGTCAGCGCCAGAAATGACGTCATCGACGTAAGTATCAGAATTAAGAACACTGCAGGCCAAGGGATATTTTTCTTTTTCATCTACTGCTAACTGTTGTAGAACTCTAATCGAAAGAAAAGGCGCGGGCGTAGTACCATAAGTAACCGTGGAAAGCTTGTAAATTGAAATCTCTTCAGAACCAATATTTCTCCATAAAATCTGTTGATATTTTCGTTGCTCTTGAACGACAAGTATTTGTCGAAACATTTTCTCTAAATCTGCCCGAAAACCAATTTTGAAACGTCTCCATCGATTTATAATTGCCGGTAAATCATTTTGCAATGCAGGGCCAGGTTCTAGTTCCTCATTTAACGAAGATTGAGCAGAACGCTTACAGCTACCGTCAAAAACAACCCTTAGTTTAGTAGTAGAGCTACTTTCTCTCAATACACCATGATGAGGCAAAAAGAAACCATTTTTATCTAAATCACGAGGATAAGTGCCAATCTTTTCCATATGCCCAAGACGTTCGTACTCTTCCATAAAATCCGTATAAAGTTTTCCATAATTTTTATTAAGTTTACATTTTGATTCGACGTTTTTCAAGCGAGAAAGTGCAGCGTAGTCTGTATGTTCGAAAACTGGAAGCGGGAGACCCCTAAGCAGTGATTTGAATGGTAGTGAAACAGTATAACGGCCAGATGAATCACGTGTAGTAGTGTTTTTAAAATGTTGCTCGCATAATATTTCCTCCTCTGTTAAAGTCCTTTTTTCTAAAATTTCCTCCTGCTCCCAAAATAATTGTAATTGCTTATCTAAGGAGCAAACATTAGCAGTAATAGCATGTTGATCTGAGTTATTAGGAGTTGGGCCAGAAACTATCCATCCGAAATGTGTAAGTTGCAAGAATAAGCCGCCGTCAAATTTATGGTGCTGAGGTAATACAATATCTCCGTAAACATCTCCTCCTAACAACAGGTCAACCTCACCAGGTTTTAAAAAATGGGGATCAGCCAAAGAAAATCTATTCAAATTGGGTAACAAGTTTTCATTTATTGCCATAGGTTGATAACCCGATATCTTTGGTAACACTACAGCTTCACAAAAGATTTTAAAATTAGTTTCAGTTCTCGAATAGATTGAAAAATTAACAAATTTTCTTGAAATAGTAGGTTGCTCTCCACCTACTCCACTTATTTCAACAAAGCCCTTTTTGAAAGGTAAGTTTAATGCATCCGCAGCCTTTTTAGTTATAAATGTAGCCTGAGCACATTGATCCAGAAGAGCACGTAAAATAATTTCACCCCGCGGGGTTTTAAGAACAACACGCAGTGTAGCGAGGAGAACTTGGGGCCTTTTTATACTACTAAAGGTTCTACCATGATCGGCGACATGGGCAGTGATGTTATTAAACAGTTGAGAAGACGAAGATGTTTGAGCATTCGTCACAGTTTCAGAGGGTTTATATATAGTTGAACGGTCTATAAAATATTCATTGTGAACAGTAGTATGATGGTTTTGTTGACAGACTTGACAACGTGAAGTTACACGACAATTGTTACTAAAGTGGCCTGGGGTTAGACAATTTCTACATATTCCCTTAGTATTTATAAAATCTCGTTTCTCAGAAGATGGCATAGCAGAAAACTTAAAACATTTAAAAAGAAGATGACGTTTATTGCAGCAATGGCAGTTAGAATCAGAATTTGTAAAAATAGCATTTACGTAACGCCGAGAATTACTTTTGACTTTATTTGCCTGTTGTGGAGTTTTTGGTTTTAAACGAGAAACATTAGGGATTGAATCAGTCTGGTCAGAAATAGTTTCTAATGTTCGAAAAGTAGACTCCAAAAACTTAAATAAATCTTCAATTGGAGGGATTTGAGTCGATGCCTTGAGTGACTGCTCCCACTACTTACGCGTTTGTACATCTAACTTATTTACCGTCATATAAATAAGCATAGCATGTTCTCCTTCGGTATTTACTTTTAATGTACGCAGTAGAGCGATACTAGTTCTGGTTGTATCCAAAATTGTTTGAATACTCTTTGAAGTGCCATCAGAAATAGGTATAGAAAATAACTTCTTAAAAATAGTGTCGACTATTTTCCTTTTATTATGATACCTATTTTCAAGAGCGGTCCATGCTAAAGCATAGCTTGAATCCCTTGCTTGATACTCATTCACGATATCCAACGGAGTTCCTTTACAAGAACTTTTCAAAAAACAAAATTTTTGTACACCAGTTAGGTTAGAGTTATTATGTACTAGAGACACAAACATATCCTGAAAGGAGATCCAAGTTAAATAATCACCATTAAAAGTTGGTAATTCAATTTTCGGTAAACGAGCCTGAACCGAAAATGAATCATTTCTAGAATTAGAGGGACCAACAAAAGTGCTTGATTGAATTCCAGGAGAACTAGAGCCAGGAGTTTCCAAAATATCAAGTATTTGGCTTTTCAGAGCAAAAAATTCATCTTGAAATTGATAATATACATCGTCTTTGAAATATGGAATATCTTCAGTATTAACGGTATTATCACGAACTACGGAACATAGTTGAATATTTCCTTTTTTAAACTGAGAAAAATTCGATTCTATTTCATCTAAAATTGATTGTGCAAAACCATGCGTTTTATGCTCTTTTGAATTATATAACCTAGCCGTTCGCTTTAAGTTCGAAAATAAATCCTTTTGTTCTTCAATGATATGGTGAAAATCCGCCATTTTGTTCGAAACACTTTTTACTAATACTTTTATATAACAATACACAATTTCATTTATACATACAGTTTTCCAGAAAACCACAAATTTCGGCAATAGTAACGCAGAGTTCAAACCTTAACCTTTTTATTTTATCAGGTTCCACCTTCCAAAACACCTTCCAATAGCACAACCAATAGTAGAAATTAGCCAAAGAATTCCGAAGCCAAATCCAAACTTAACAGCAATAGTTCTAAGTTAAGATATTTCAAGTCGTTCACAGTAATGAGGTTCCAAGTCGTTGCTCCAATTTCCAATCACTAAATCACCAGTCCCGGGTTTCGGCACCAAATAATTGTATGAGAGTTTAACTTTTTATTTAAAGTTAAACTTATTACCACTTTTTATTTAAAGGAAACTGAAGTTTTAATAGCTTTGTTCAAATTTTATTTCAAATTTTAATAATAATTAAGTTTAAACAATAGTAATTTAATTCTGAATACAAGACTTCTATTCGCAGCAAGGCAGTAAAAGTAAGTGACTTTAAAATATTATTCTAAATAAGAGCAAACATTAAAAGAATCAAAAAAAATGTGTAACAGTAATTAATTTGTTCAATCTTATAACAAACGCATATTACAGACATACTAACAAATGTATTAACATAAGTACATACATTTGTATTAACGCAATGCAGAAAAACCAGTATTTTCATAATTTGCAATTATATCAATTATGATAAGAATAATACAAAATAAATAACAACAACAACATGTTAATATGCGTGAAGTATTATGTACTGTTCACACTAGCATTGAAATTGAAGATAAGCAAAATTAAATAAATGAAAGAAAAATTACGTAAATTATTAAAAATAAAATACAAATATTATTTTATTAAAATTGTTCACCAACAATTCTATTCTATTCTATTCTATTCTATTCTATTCTATTCTATTCTATTCTATTCTATTCTATTCTATTCTATTCTATTCTATTCTATTCTATTCTATTCTATTCTATTCTATTCTATTCTATTCTATTCTATTCTATTCTATTCTATTCTATTCTATTCTATTCTATTCTATTCTATTCTATTCTATTCTATTCTATTCTATTCTATTCTATTCTATTCTATTCTATTCTATTCTATTCTATTCTATTCTATTCTATTCTATTCTATTCTATTCTATTCTATTCTATTCTATTCTATTCTATTCTATTCTATTCTATTCTATTCTATTCTATTCTATTCTATTCTATTCTATTCTATTCTATTCTATTCTATTCTATTCTATTCTATTCTATTCTATTCTATTCTATTCTATTCTATTCTATTCTATTCTATTCTATTCTATTCTATTCTATTCTATTCTATTCTATTCTATTCTATTCTATTCTATTCTATTCTATTCTATTCTATTCTATTCTATTCTATTCTATTCTATTCTATTCTATTCTATTCTATTCTATTCTATTCTATTCTATTCTATTCTATTCTATTCTATTCTATTCTATTCTATTCTATTCTATTCTATTCTATTCTATTCTATTCTATTCTATTCTATTCTATTCTATTCTATTCTATTCTATTCTATTCTATTCTATTCTATTCTATTCTATTCTATTCTATTCTATTCTATTCTATTCTATTCTATTCTATTCTATTCTATTCTATTCTATTCTATTCTATTCTATTCTATTCTATTCTATTCTATTCTATTCTATTCTATTCTATTCTATTCTATTCTATTCTATTCTATTCTATTCTATTCTATTCTATTCTATTCTATTCTATTCTATTCTATTCTATTCTATTCTATTCTATTCTATTCTATTCTATTCTATTCTATTCTATTCTATTCTATTCTATTCTATTCTATTCTATTCTATTCTATTCTATTCTATTCTATTCTATTCTATTCTATTCTATTCTATTCTATTCTATTCTATTCTATTCTATTCTATTCTATTCTATTCTATTCTATTCTATTCTATTCTATTCTATTCTATTCTATTCTATTCTATTCTATTCTATTCTATTCTATTCTATTCTATTCTATTCTATTCTATTCTATTCTATTCTATTCTATTCTATTCTATTCTATTCTATTCTATTCTATTCTATTCTATTCTATTCTATTCTATTCTATTCTATTCTATTCTATTCTATTCTATTCTATTCTATTCTATTCTATTCTATTCTATTCTATTCTATTCTATTCTATTCTATTCTATTCTATTCTATTCTATTCTATTCTATTCTATTCTATTCTATTCTATTCTATTCTATTCTATTCTATTCTATTCTATTCTATTCTATTCTATTCTATTCTATTCTATTCTATTCTATTCTATTCTATTCTATTCTATTCTATTCTATTCTATTCTATTCTATTCTATTCTATTCTATTCTATTCTATTCTATTCTATTCTATTCTATTCTATTCTATTCTATTCTATTCTATTCTATTCTATTCTATTCTATTCTATTCTATTCTATTCTATTCTATTCTATTCTATTCTATTCTATTCTATTCTATTCTATTCTATTCTATTCTATTCTATTCTATTCTATTCTATTCTATTCTATTCTATTCTATTCTATTCTATTCTATTCTATTCTATTCTATTCTATTCTATTCTATTCTATTCTATTCTATTCTATTCTATTCTATTCTATTCTATTCTATTCTATTCTATTCTATTCTATTCTATTCTATTCTATTCTATTCTATTCTATTCTATTCTATTCTATTCTATTCTATTCTATTCTATTCTATTCTATTCTATTCTATTCTATTCTATTCTATTCTATTCTATTCTATTCTATTCTATTCTATTCTATTCTATTCTATTCTATTCTATTCTATTCTATTCTATTCTATTCTATTCTATTCTATTCTATTCTATTCTATTCTATTCTATTCTATTCTATTCTATTCTATTCTATTCTATTCTATTCTATTCTATTCTATTCTATTCTATTCTATTCTATTCTATTCTATTCTATTCTATTCTATTCTATTCTATTCTATTCTATTCTATTCTATTCTATTCTATTCTATTCTATTCTATTCTATTCTATTCTATTCTATTCTATTCTATTCTATTCTATTCTATTCTATTCTATTCTATTCTATTCTATTCTATTCTATTCTATTCTATTCTATTCTATTCTATTCTATTCTATTCTATTCTATTCTATTCTATTCTATTCTATTCTATTCTATTCTATTCTATTCTATTCTATTCTATTCTATTCTATTCTATTCTATTCTATTCTATTCTATTCTATTCTATTCTATTCTATTCTATTCTATTCTATTCTATTCTATTCTATTCTATTCTATTCTATTCTATTCTATTCTATTCTATTCTATTCTATTCTATTCTATTCTATTCTATTCTATTCTATTCTATTCTATTCTATTCTATTCTATTCTATTCTATTCTATTCTATTCTATTCTATTCTATTCTATTCTATTCTATTCTATTCTATTCTATTCTATTCTATTCTATTCTATTCTATTCTATTCTATTCTATTCTATTCTATTCTATTCTATTCTATTCTATTCTATTCTATTCTATTCTATTCTATTCTATTCTATTCTATTCTATTCTATTCTATTCTATTCTATTCTATTCTATTCTATTCTATTCTATTCTATTCTATTCTATTCTATTCTATTCTATTCTATTCTATTCTATTCTATTCTATTCTATTCTATTCTATTCTATTCTATTCTATTCTATTCTATTCTATTCTATTCTATTCTATTCTATTCTATTCTATTCTATTCTATTCTATTCTATTCTATTCTATTCTATTCTATTCTATTCTATTCTATTCTATTCTATTCTATTCTATTCTATTCTATTCTATTCTATTCTATTCTATTCTATTCTATTCTATTCTATTCTATTCTATTCTATTCTATTCTATTCTATTCTATTCTATTCTATTCTATTCTATTCTATTCTATTCTATTCTATTCTATTCTATTCTATTCTATTCTATTCTATTCTATTCTATTCTATTCTATTCTATTCTATTCTATTCTATTCTATTCTATTCTATTCTATTCTATTCTATTCTATTCTATTCTATTCTATTCTATTCTATTCTATTCTATTCTATTCTATTCTATTCTATTCTATTCTATTCTATTCTATTCTATTCTATTCTATTCTATTCTATTCTATTC
The DNA here is from genome assembly GCA_958299815.1 of Sarcophaga carnaria. Taxonomy (NCBI): domain Eukaryota; kingdom Metazoa; phylum Arthropoda; class Insecta; order Diptera; family Sarcophagidae; genus Sarcophaga; species Sarcophaga carnaria. Next base: position 149,570 of record CATQJQ010000124.1, on the reverse strand, counting down.
TATTCTATTCTATTCTATTCTATTCTATTCTATTCTATTCTATTCTATTCTATTCTATTCTATTCTATTCTATTCTATTCTATTCTATTCTATTCTATTCTATTCTATTCTATTCTATTCTATTCTATTCTATTCTATTCTATTCTATTCTATTCTATTCTATTCTATTCTATTCTATTCTATTCTATTCTATTCTATTCTATTCTATTCTATTCTATTCTATTCTATTCTATTCTATTCTATTCTATTCTATTCTATTCTATTCTATTCTATTCTATTCTATTCTATTCTATTCTATTCTATTCTATTCTATTCTATTCTATTCTATTCTATTCTATTCTATTCTATTCTATTGTATTCTATTCTATTCTATTCTATTCTATTCTATTCTATTCTATTCTATTCTATTCTATTCTATTCTATTCTATTCTATTCTATTCTATTCTATTCTATTCTATTCTATTCTATTCTATTCTATTCTATTCTATTCTATTCTATTCTATTCTATTCTATTCTATTCTATTCTATTCTATTCTATTCTATTCTATTCTATTCTATTCTATTCTATTCTATTCTATTCTATTCTATTCTATTCTATTCTATTCTATTCTATTCTATTCTATTCTATTCTATTCTATTCTATTCTATTCTATTCTATTCTATTCTATTCTATTCTATTCTATTCTATTCTATTCTATTCTATTCTATTCTATTCTATTCTATTCTATTCTATTCTATTCTATTCTATTCTATTCTATTCTATTCTATTCTATTCTATTCTATTCTATTCTATTCTATTCTATTCTATTCTATTCTATTCTATTCTATTCTATTCTATTCTATTCTATTCTATTCTATTCTATTCTATTCTATTCTATTCTATTCTATTCTATTCTATTCTATTCTATTCTATTCTATTCTATTCTATTCTATTCTATTCTATTCTATTCTATTCTATTCTATTCTATTCTATTCTATTCTATTCTCTATTCTATTCTATTCTATTCTATTCTATTCTATTCTATTCTATTCTATTCTATTCTATTCTATTCTATTCTATTCTATTCTATTCTATTCTATTCTATTCTATTCTATTCTATTCTATTCTATTCTATTCTATTCTATTCTATTCTATTCTATTCTATTCTATTCTATTCTATTCTATTCTATTCTATTCTATTCTATTCTATTCTATTCTATTCTATTCTATTCTATTCTATTCTATTCTATTCTATTCTATTCTATTCTATTCTATTCTATTCTATTCTATTCTATTCTATTCTATTCTATTCTATTCTATTCTATTCTATTCTATTCTATTCTATTCTATTCTATTCTATTCTATTCTATTCTATTCTATTCTATTCTATTCTATTCTATTCTATTCTATTCTATTCTATTCTATTCTATTCTATTCTATTCTATTCTATTCTATTCTATTCTATTCTATTCTATTCTATTCTATTCTATTCTATTCTATTCTATTCTATTCTATTCTATTCTATTCTATTCTATTCTATTCTATTCTATTCTATTCTATTCTATTCTATTCTATTCTATTCTATTCTATTCTATTCTATTCTATTCTATTCTATTCTATTCTATTCTATTCTATTCTATTCTATTCTATTCTATTCTATTCTATTCTATTCTATTCTATTCTATTCTATTCTATTCTATTCTATTCTATTCTATTCTATTCTATTCTATTCTATTCTATTCTATTCTATTCTATTCTATTCTATTCTATTCTATTCTATTCTATTCTATTCTATTCTATTCTATTCTATTCTATTCTATTCTATTCTATTCTATTCTATTCTATTCTATTCTATTCTATTCTATTCTATTCTATTCTATTCTATTCTATTCTATTCTATTCTATTCTATTCTATTCTATTCTATTCTATTCTATTCTATTCTATTCTATTCTATTCTATTCTATTCTATTCTATTCTATTCTATTCTATTCTATTCTATTCTATTCTATTCTATTCTATTCTATTCTATTCTATTCTATTCTATTCTATTCTATTCTATTCTATTCTATTCTATTCTATTCTATTCTATTCTATTCTATTCTATTCTATTCTATTCTATTCTATTCTATTCTATTCTATTCTATTCTATTCTATTCTATTCTATTCTATTCTATTCTATTCTATTCTATTCTATTCTATTCTATTCTATTCTATTCTATTCTATTCTATTCTATTCTATTCTATTCTATTCTATTCTATTCTATTCTATTCTATTCTATTCTATTCTATTCTATTCTATTCTATTCTATTCTATTCTATTCTATTCTATTCTATTCTATTCTATTCTATTCTATTCTATTCTATTCTATTCTATTCTATTCTATTCTATTCTATTCTATTCTATTCTATTCTATTCTATTCTATTCTATTCTATTCTATTCTATTCTATTCTATTCTATTCTATTCTATTCTATTCTATTCTATTCTATTCTATTCTATTCTATTCTATTCTATTCTATTCTATTCTATTCTATTCTATTCTATTCTATTCTATTCTATTCTATTCTATTCTATTCTATTCTATTCTATTCTATTCTATTCTATTCTATTCTATTCTATTCTATTCTATTCTATTCTATTCTATTCTATTCTATTCTATTCTATTCTATTCTATTCTATTCTATTCTATTCTATTCTATTCTATTCTATTCTATTCTATTCTATTCTATTCTATTCTATTCTATTCTATTCTATTCTATTCTATTCTATTCTATTCTATTCTATTCTATTCTATTCTATTCTATTCTATTCTATTCTATCTATTCTATTCTATTCTATTCTATTCTATTCTATTCTATTCTATTCTATTTCTATTCTATTCTATTCTATTCTATTCTATTCTATTCTATTCTATTCTATTCTATTCTATTCTATTCTACTTCTATTCTATTCTATTCTATTCTATTCTATTTATTCTATTCTATTCTAATTCTATTCTATTCTATTCTATTCTATTCTATTCTATTCTATTCTATTCTATTCTATTCTATTCTATTCTATTCTATTCTATTCTATTCTATTCTATTCTATTCTATCTATTCTATTTATTCTATTTCTATTCTATTCTATTCTATTCTATTCTATTCTATTCTATTCTATTCTATTCTATTCTATCTATTCTATTCTATTCTATTCTATTCTATTCTATTCTATTCTATTCTATTCTATTCTATTCTATCTATTCTATTCTATTCTATTCTATTCTATTCTATTCTATTCTATTCTATTCTATTCTATTCTATTTTCTATTCTATTCTATTCTATTCTATTCTATTCTATTCTATTCTATTCTATTCTATCTATTCTATTCTATTCTATTCTATTCTATTCTATTCTATTCTATTCTATTCTATTCTATTCTATTCTATTCTATTCTATTCTATTCTATTCTATTCTATTCTATTCTATTCTATTCTATTCTATTCTATTCTATTCTATTCTATTCTATTCTATTCTATTCTATTCTATTCTATTCTATTCTATTCTATTCTATTCTATTCTATCTATTCTATTCTATTCTATTCTATTCTATTCTATTCTATTCTATTCTATTCTATTCTATTCTATTCTATTCTATTCTATTCTATTCTATTCTATTCTATTCTATTCTATTCTATTCTATTCTATTCTATTCTATTCTATTCTATTCTATTCTATTCTATTCTATTCTATTCTATTCTATTCTATTCTATTCTATTCTATTCTATTCTATTCTATTCTATTCTATTCTATTCTATTCTATTCTATTCTATTCTATTCTATTCTATTCTATTCTATTCTATTCTATTCTATTCTATTCTATTCTATTCTATTCAATTCTATTCTATTCTATTCTATTCTATTCTATTCTATTCTATTCTATTCTATTCTATCTATTCTATCTTCTATTCTATTCTATTCTATTCTATTCTATTCTATTCTATTCTATTCTATTCTATTCTATTCTATTCTATTCTATTCTATTCTATTCTATTCTATTCTATTCTATTCTATTCTTTCTATTCTATTCTATTCTATTCTATTCTATTCTATTCTATTCTATTCTATTCTATTCTATTCTATTCTATTCTATTCTATTCTATCTATTCTATTCTATTCTATTCTATTCTATTCTATTCTATTCTATTCTATTCTATTCTATTCTATTCTATTCTATTCTTATTCTATTCTATTCTATTCTATTCTATTCTATCTTCTATTCTATTCTATTCTATTCTATTCTATTCTATTCTATTCTATTCTATTCTCTATTCTATTCTATTCTCTATTCTATTCTATTCTATTCTATTCTATTCTATTCTATTCTATTCTATTCTATTCTATTCTATTCTATTCTATTCTATTCTATTCTATTCTATTCTATTCTATTCTATTTCTATTCTATTCTATTCTATTCTATTCTATTCTATTCTATTCTATTCTATTCTATTCTATTCTATTCTATTCTATTCTATTCTATTCTATTCTATTCTATTCTATTCTATCTATTCTATTCTATTCTATTCTATTCTATTCTATTCTATTCTATTCTATTCTATTCTATTCTATCTATTCTATTCTCTATTCTATTCTATTCTATTCTATTCTATTCTATTCTATTCTATTCTATTCTATTCTATTCTATTCTATTCTATTCTATTCTATTCTATTCTATTCTATTCTATTCTATTCTATTCTATCTATTCTATTCTATTCTATTCTATTCTATTCTATTCTATTATTCTATTCTATTCTATTCTATTCTATTCTATTCTATTCTATTCTATTCTATTCTATTCTATTCTATCTATTCTATTCTATTCTATTCTATTCTATTCTATTCTATTCTATTCTATTCTATTCTATTCTATTCTATTCTATTCTATTCTATTCTATTCTATTTCTATTCTATTCTATTCTATTCTATTCTATTCTATTCTATTCTATTCTATCTATTCTATTCTATTCTATTCTATTCTATTCTATTCTATCTTCTATTCTATTCTATTCTATTCTATTCTATTCTATTCTATTCTATTCTATTCTATTCTATTCTATTCTATTCTATTCTATTCTATTCTATTCTATTCTATTCTATCTCTATTCTATTCTATTCTATTCTATCTATTCTATTCTATTCTATTCTATTCTATTCTATTCTATTCTATTATTCTATTCTATTCTATTCTATTCTATTCTATTCTATTCTATTCTATTCTATTCTATTCTATTCTATTCTATTCTATTCTATTCTATTCTATTCTATTCTATTCTATTCTATTCTATTCTATTCTATTCTATTCTATTCTATTCTATCTATTCTATTCTATTCTATTCTATTCTATTCTATTCTATTCTATTCTATCTATTCTATTCTATTCTATTCTATTCTATTCTATTCTATTCTATTCTATTCTATTCTATTCTATTCTATTCTATTCTATTCTATTCTATTCTATTCTATTCTATTCTATTCTATTCTATTCTATTCTATTCTATTCTATTCTATTCTATTCTATTCTATTCTATTCTATTCTATTCTATTCTATTCTATTCTATCTATTCTATTCTATTCTATTCTATTCTATTCTATTCTATTCTATTCTATTCTATTCTATTCTATTCTATTCTATTCTATTCTATTCTATTCTATTCTATTCTATTCTATTCTATTCTATTCTATTCTATTCTATTCTATTCTATTCTATTCTATTCTATTCTATTCTATTCTATTCTATTCTATTCTATTCTATTCTATTCTATTCTATTCTATTCTATTCTATTCTATTCTATTCTATTCTATTCTATTCTATTCTATCTATTCTATTCTATTCTATTCTATTCTTCTATTCTATTCTATTCTATTCTATTCTATTCTATCTATTCTATTCTATTCTATTCTATTCTATTCTATTCTATTCTATTCTATTCTATTCTATTCTATTCTATTCTATTCTATTCTATTCTATTCTATTCTATTCTATTCTATTCTATTCTATTCTATTCTATTGTATTCTATTCTATTGTATTCTATTCTATTGTATTCTATTATTCTATTCTATTCTATTCTATTCTATTCTATTCTATTCTATTCTATTCTATTCTATTCTATTCTATTCTATTCTATTCTATTCTATTCTATTCTATTCTATTCTATTCTATTCTATTCTATTCTATTCTATTCTATTCTATTCTATTCTATTCTATTCTATTCTATTCTATTCTATTCTATTCTATTCTATTCTATTCTATTCTATTCTATTCTATTCTATTCTATTCTATTCTATTCTATTCTATTCTATTCTATTCTATTCTATTCTATTCTATTCTATTCTATTCTATTCTATTCTATTCTATTCTATTCTATTCTATTCTATTCTATTCTATTCTATTCTATTCTATTCTATTCTATTCTATTCTATTCTATTCTATTCTATTCTATTCTATTCTATTCTATTCTATTCTATTCTATTCTATTCTATTCTATTCTATTCTATTCTATTCTATTCTATTCTATTCTATTCTATTCTATTCTATTCTATTCTATTCTATTCTATTCTATTCTATTCTATTCTATTCTATTCTATTCTATTCTATTCTATTCTATTCTATTCTATTCTATTCTATTCTATTCTATTCTATTCTATTCTATTCTATTCTATTCTATTCTATTCTATTCTATTCTATTCTATTCTATTCTATTCTATTCTATTCTATTCTATTCTATTCTATTCTATTCTATTCTATTCTATTCTATTCTATTCTATTCTATTCTATTCTATTCTATTCTATTCTATTCTATTCTATTCTATTCTATTCTATTCTATTCTATTCTATTCTATTCTATTCTATTCTATTCTATTCTATTCTATTCTATTCTATTCTATTCTATTCTATTCTATTCTATTCTATTCTATTCTATTCTATTCTATTCTATTCTATTCTATTCTATTCTATTCTATTCTATTCTATTCTATTCTATTCTATTCTATTCTATTCTATTCTATTCTATTCTATTCTATTCTATTCTATTCTATTCTATTCTATTCTATTCTATTCTATTCTATTCTATTCTATTCTATTCTATTCTATTCTATTCTATTCTATTCTATTCTATTCTATTCTATTCTATTCTATTCTATTCTATTCTATTCTATTCTATTCTATTCTATTCTATTCTATTCTATTCTATTCTATTCTATTCTATTCTATTCTATTCTATTCTATTCTATTCTATTCTATTCTATTCTATTCTATTCTATTCTATTCTATTCTATTCTATTCTATTCTATTCTATTCTATTCTATTCTATTCTATTCTATTCTATTCTATTCTATTCTATTCTATTCTATTCTATTCTATTCTATTCTATTCTATTCTATTCTATTCTATTCTATTCTATTCTATTCTATTCTATTCTATTCTATTCTATTCTATTCTATTCTATTCTATTCTATTCTATTCTATTCTATTCTATTCTATTCTATTCTATTCTATTCTATTCTATTCTATTCTATTCTATTCTATTCTATTCTATTCTATTCTATTCTATTCTATTCTATTCTATTCTATTCTATTCTATTCTATTCTATTCTATTCTATTCTATTCTATTCTATTCTATTCTATTCTATTCTATTCTATTCTATTCTATTCTATTCTATTCTATTCTATTCTATTCTATTCTATTCTATTCTATTCTATTCTATTCTATTCTATTCTATTCTATTCTATTCTATTCTATTCTATTCTATTCTATTCTATTCTATTCTATTCTATTCTATTCTATTCTATTCTATTCTATTCTATTCTATTCTATTCTATTCTATTATTCTATTCTATTCTATTCTATTCTATTCTATTATTCTATTCTATTCTATTCTATTCTATTCTATTCTATTCTATTCTATTCTATTCTATTCTATTCTATTCTATTCTATTCTATTCTATTCTATTCTATTCTATTCTATTCTATTCTATTCTATTCTATTCTATTCTATTCTATTCTATTCTATTCTATTCTATTCTATTCTATTCTATTCTATTCTATTCTATTCTATTCTATTCTATTCTATTCTATTCTATTCTATTCTATTCTATTCTATTCTATTCTATTCTATTCTATTCTATTCTATTCTATTCTATTCTATTCTATTCTATTCTATTCTATTCTATTCTATTCTATTCTATTCTATTCTATTCTATTCTATTCTATTCTATTCTATTCTATTCTATTCTATTCTATTCTATTCTATTCTATTCTATTCTATTCTATTCTATTCTATTCTATTCTATTCTATTCTATTCTATTCTATTCTATTCTATTCTATTCTATTCTATTCTATTCTATTCTATTCTATTCTATTCTATTCTATTCTATTCTATTCTATTCTATTCTATTCTATTCTATTCTATTCTATTCTATTCTATTCTATTCTATTCTATTCTATTCTATTCTATTCTATTCTATTCTATTCTATTCTATTCTATTCTATTCTATTCTATTCTATTCTATTCTATTCTATTCTATTCTATTCTATTCTATTCTATTCTATTCTATTCTATTCTATTCTATTCTATTCTATTCTATTCTATTCTATTCTATTCTATTCTATTCTATTCTATTCTATTCTATTCTATTCTATTCTATTCTATTCTATTCTATTCTATTCTATTCTATTCTATTCTATTCTATTCTATTCTATTCTATTCTATTCTATTCTATTCTATTCTATTCTATTCTATTCTATTCTATTCTATTCTATTCTATTCTATTCTATTCTATTCTATTCTATTCTATTCTATTCTATTCTATTCTATTCTATTCTATTCTATTCTATTCTATTCTATTCTATTCTATTCTATTCTATTCTATTCTATTCTATTCTATTCTATTCTATTCTATTCTATTCTATTCTATTCTATTCTATTCTATTCTATTCTATTCTATTCTATTCTATTCTATTCTATTCTATTCTATTCTATTCTATTCTATTCTATTCTATTCTATTCTATTCTATTCTATTCTATTCTATTCTATTCTATTCTATTCTATTCTATTCTATTCTATTCTATTCTATTCTATTCTATTCTATTCTATTCTATTCTATTCTATTCTATTCTATTCTATTCTATTCTATTCTATTCTATTCTATTCTATTCTATTCTATTCTATTCTATTCTATTCTATTCTATTCTATTCTATTCTATTCTATTCTATTCTATTCTATTCTATTCTATTCTATTCTATTCTATTCTATTCTATTCTATTCTATTCTATTCTATTCTATTCTATTCTATTCTATTCTATTCTATTCTATTCTATTCTATTCTATTCTATTCTATTCTATTCTATTCTATTCTATTCTATTCTATTCTATTCTATTCTATTCTATTCTATTCTATTCTATTCTATTCTATTCTATTCTATTCTATTCTATTCTATTCTATTCTATTCTATTCTATTCTATTCTATTCTATTCTATTCTATTCTATTCTATTCTATTCTATTCTATTCTATTCTATTCTATTCTATTCTATTCTATTCTATTCTATTCTATTCTATTCTATTCTATTCTATTCTATTCTATTCTATTCTATTCTATTCTATTCTATTCTATTCTATTCTATTCTATTCTATTCTATTCTATTCTATTCTATTCTATTCTATTCTATTCTATTCTATTCTATTCTATTCTATTCTATTCTATTCTATTCTATTCTATTCTATTCTATTCTATTCTATTCTATTCTATTCTATTCTATTCTATTCTATTCTATTCTATTCTATTCTATTCTATTCTATTCTATTCTATTCTATTCTATTCTATTCTATTCTATTCTATTCTATTCTATTCTATTCTATTCTATTCTATTCTATTCTATTCTATTCTATTCTATTCTATTCTATTCTATTCTATTCTATTCTATTCTATTCTATTCTATTCTATTCTATTCTATTCTATTCTATTCTATTCTATTCTATTCTATTCTATTCTATTCTATTCTATTCTATTCTATTCTATTCTATTCTATTCTATTCTATTCTATTCTATTCTATTCTATTCTATTCTATTCTATTCTATTCTATTCTATTCTATTCTATTCTATTCTATTCTATTCTATTCTATTCTATTCTATTCTATTCTATTCTATTCTATTCTATTCTATTCTATTCTATTCTATTCTATTCTATTCTATTCTATTCTATTCTATTCTATTCTATTCTATTCTATTCTATTCTATTCTATTCTATTCTATTCTATTCTATTCTATTCTATTCTATTCTATTCTATTCTATTCTATTCTATTCTATTCTATTCTATTCTATTCTATTCTATTCTATTCTATTCTATTCTATTCTATTCTATTCTATTCTATTCTATTCTATTCTATTCTATTCTATTCTATTCTATTCTATTCTATTCTATTCTATTCTATTCTATTCTATTCTATTCTATTCTATTCTATTCTATTCTATTCTATTCTATTCTATTCTATTCTATTCTATTCTATTCTATTCTATTCTATTCTATTCTATTCTATTCTATTCTATTCTATTCTATTCTATTCTATTCTATTCTATTCTATTCTATTCTATTCTATTCTATTCTATTCTATTCTATTCTATTCTATTCTATTCTATTCTATTCTATTCTATTCTATTCTATTCTATTCTATTCTATTCTATTCTATTCTATTCTATTCTATTCTATTCTATTCTATTCTATTCTATTCTATTCTATTCTATTCTATTCTATTCTATTCTATTCTATTCTATTCTATTCTATTCTATTCTATTCTATTCTATTCTATTCTATTCTATTCTATTCTATTCTATTCTATTCTATTCTATTCTATTCTATTCTATTCTATTCTATTCTATTCTATTCTATTCTATTCTATTCTATTCTATTCTATTCTATTCTATTCTATTCTATTCTATTCTATTCTATTCTATTCTATTCTATTCTATTCTATTCTATTCTATTCTATTCTATTCTATTCTATTCTATTCTATTCTATTCTATTCTATTCTATTCTATTCTATTCTATTCTATTCTATTCTATTCTATTCTATTCTATTCTATTCTATTCTATTCTATTCTATTCTATTCTATTCTATTCTATTCTATTCTATTCTATTCTATTCTATTCTATTCTATTCTATTCTATTCTATTCTATTCTATTCTATTCTATTCTATTCTATTCTATTCTATTCTATTCTATTCTATTCTATTCTATTCTATTCTATTCTATTCTATTCTATTCTATTCTATTCTATTCTATTCTATTCTATTCTATTCTATTCTATTCTATTCTATTCTATTCTATTCTATTCTATTCTATTCTATTCTATTCTATTCTATTCTATTCTATTCTATTCTATTCTATTCTATTCTATTCTATTCTATTCTATTCTATTCTATTCTATTCTATTCTATTCTATTCTATTCTATTCTATTCTATTCTATTCTATTCTATTCTATTCTATTCTATTCTATTCTATTCTATTCTATTCTATTCTATTCTATTCTATTCTATTCTATTCTATTCTATTCTATTCTATTCTATTCTATTCTATTCTATTCTATTCTATTCTATTCTATTCTATTCTATTCTATTCTATTCTATTCTATTCTATTCTATTCTATTCTATTCTATTCTATTCTATTCTATTCTATTCTATTCTATTCTATTCTATTCTATTCTATTCTATTCTATTCTATTCTATTCTATTCTATTCTATTCTATTCTATTCTATTCTATTCTATTCTATTCTATTCTATTCTATTCTATTCTATTCTATTCTATTCTATTCTATTCTATTCTATTCTATTCTATTCTATTCTATTCTATTCTATTCTATTCTATTCTATTCTATTCTATTCTATTCTATTCTATTCTATTCTATTCTATTCTATTCTATTCTATTCTATTCTATTCTATTCTATTCTATTCTATTCTATTCTATTCTATTCTATTCTATTCTATTCTATTCTATTCTATTCTATTCTATTCTATTCTATTCTATTCTATTCTATTCTATTC